>JAAAKQ030467164.1:0-20180 GCA_010016005.3 Zanna intricata | reverse complement strand
TTACTTTAAAAAACCTATAACAAATTTCAAAATTAAAAAGCAGTTACTATGAACTCTTTTAAAAACCGTTTCCTTCATTCTTTTACATAAAGAATAGAAACCACGCAATGTCAAAAAATCAAATCTGGTCATTTATTATAAGTTTGCAATAAATATTTTATCTTACTAAAGCAAATAAGTTTTAATTAATAAAAACAACAAATAATGTAATACTTCAAAATAAAAATAACTGAAATTTCTTATAGAAAATAATGTCTATTTACTACTAATAAAACAATTTTGTAATAACTTTCAATATTTATTGAAAAGTTATTATTGTAAATTAACTAATTATTTTACTGCAAATATTTTTATTAATATTGAAAAATAAAAAATTATTCATGAATTTTTTTTTTAAATTGTAATTATTTATTACATCTTTCCACTTCTAATTCAAACTTACATTATAGTAAACAATAAATAAATGAAAATCTTAAAGTAATGGAAATTTTTGGCCAAGAAAGTTTATTTTAATGTTTTTTAATTTTACTGTTAAAGTTTAAATTAAATTTATATTTTAATGTTTTTTAATTTTATTGTTAAAGGGGGAAGGGGTCATCAAAAATGTGATTTGGAGGTTCAAAATTTTTAGTTAATATTACATAAAACTCATATGCTATATTAAATTCAATCAATTTATTTAATAAAAAAGGTTACAACTATTGAACACAATTATTAAATAACTTAAAATTTCAATAATAAATAAAATGTAACTAGAAAATGAAATATCATGAATAATGTGGGTGTATTATGGTAAATAAATAATGGAAAGGATACACACACATTTAAAAAACAATAAAATTAGAAAATCTCATACAATAGTTAAATAATATTTATTTTGTTTTGAAGTGCAATCAACCTTGTAAACTGCTAAATTGGAACAGTCTGTCATATTATGTACTACTCTACAACTAAATGTTATTAATTATTTTTATGGCTAAATTTCAATGAATTAAAAATGAAAAAAAAAAAAATCATTTGACTTAAACAATTTAAGTGTTTAAAATACATAAATAATTCCGGATTAACTAACAAATTTTGAAAGATACCATAACAAAATGAAAACTAACAATTTTTTTAGTTTTTATTAAAAAAAAATAAATAAATTTTTGAGCATTTGTTTTATTCTTGCTATATTTACCAATTCCCCTAGTCTACATCATATATATATAAATATATATTTTGTACATGTGTGTGATAACTACCTGAAAGTAGACAATTAACGTTTATGAATAACTGTCAAGAACTATTAATTGAATTGTATGTTATTTTTTTTAAACCATAAAAATTAAAATTAATATGCATAACACAACACTATGATCATAATGCACCAAAATAAAACCTTCAAAAGTAATTACATCACTAATATATGAGGTACAGTAAAGAAGCAAAAACTGCTATTACCTCTGATAATAAAATAGTACGTCTGCAGAGCACTGAAAAGGTAATAAATTACAGGCCAGTGACAAAAGCCACAGTGATATTGAATGACTGGACGGGAACAAAGACTGTGCTAATTAAGAACATCCTCTAATGCTGCCTACACATAAACATCAATGTACTCACACAATCAACAAATAACTCCCAGCTTCCCAAATGTCCTTAGTGAATTTAAACACAATAACGTATAACTTCATCTCACTTAGGTTAAAAATAAATTATTCAAATAATTTTACTTTATGCTTAATGCCCACAGTAAACCAATGTCATCCATCCTCTTCACATATGAAAATTCACGCACACAGGAATGCTCACTATAGAAATTTTATGTGAACGTATTATTAAATATAAACATAATATTAATTACATACTTTTTTCATCTTCATTCTTTCTTCTAATTTTAATTAAAAATTACAAAAAGAATGAATACAATAAAAAAAAATTACAATTAATTTGTATATTTTAGCAAAGAACAGAAAACGCTGTAAAGATTCATTCAAAGATCACACTTCAAACAATCATTCAAAAATTTTAAAACATTAGCAAAATACAAAGAAAATATAAAGAAACTTACCATGAATAGTGAGCTCCGAGTCTTTGTTGACTTCATAGAGGCGAATGGCTTCATCCAGCTCCATCTGTGTAGTGATTGTACAGGGATCACCTGCAATCACATAAGAAAGACAAAAGCTGATGATATCTGAGGAACTGACTTTAATGGATTAACTATTCATTTAATAGTAAGTAGATGATACTTAACAAAAACAGTGTTGTGTTAAATCAATGTAAACTGATTCAATTTTTTTTTTTTTTTTTTTTTTTTTATAAACTTGTTTATTCATGAAATCTTTTTGCAAAACTGTCAGATAAATTATAAGTTATGTAAATGATAAATTTTAAATATAAAGCATAAACTTAAAAATGCAAAACCATAAACATTTCAGTCTGTGTAGAGTTGTACAATTGGTGTGCAAAATACTCCTTAAGTAAGCAGACAACACATAACCTTGACTAGGAAAAGGTAAAGGATGTTATGCTACATCTTAAGGTATTGGTTCTGTAGGGCAGAAAGAATAGATAATGCTGGAGACCAGCGGAAGGACAGACAGTTATTTTAAAGTTCAAGTTTGGTGCAGTGTGCAATAAAAGTGATGTTTGTAAAAGTGATGAAAAGTAAGTGTTTAATAACACTGTCCAAATGATTCAGTTTTGGACAGTGGTTGAAAACAAGAAGCTGTTTGGTGAATTATCTATATACAGAAGTGAAAGTGATATTATTCTATCCATTCTGAAATTGTAAGGTAGTTATTTTGTAAACAGTACAAGTGAATAATACTTGCATAATGTAAATTGTATGAAATATATATTTTTGGTCTATTGTTATCTTATTGTTAAGTCAATATTACTTTCTATTAGTTATAAAATTTTTAGTAAATTGGAACTGTGTTTGGTAATTAAAATTTAACTGCCATTCAATTAATTTTAATTACTATTTTATACACTATAGATTATTTAAGAGTAATAAATTGTATCTGTAATTAATTTTTATGAGTGCTATTTCTAACATCCTGGACAAGTGACAGTAAGTTTATTCTTTAAATTTTGTTAAAACACATTATACCATTTATAGATAATCTGTATGAACAGTGGAACACTTTGAAATATGAGAAACGGACAAACACTGTAATAAACAATACCACTGTGGGAAAAAATCTTTTGCTTCAGTTTTGTAAAAAGCACAAAAAAAAATGAAAGTGAATAATATATCTTAGCATATATGCACAGTATAAAAAACAGTACAATTACCAAAAATTGTCATTTATTTAATTACAAAAAGTGTGATACAATAAAATTTTCTATTAAATTTCAGTCACAAAAATAGTTAATTAAATTTCATCTCAAGGGCAGCTGTATTGATTTTGAAATTAAATGACAAAATAAAGTTGTCTTATTCAAAATTTCACTCATAGAAATCAATAATTTCCTAATTTCATTGAAAAAAATTCTAAACGAATCATTCAAATTCAGTTTCAAAGAAAGGATTTTTCAAAAATTAAATGTAAATGCCATATCAAACAACTAGACATTAATAAAAATCCACAGGTTGCAGTTTGCAGAATTGTACCAGTATAAAGTTACATTTTAATTTTATAAAATAAATAAAATATTACATATTTTCTGCGAATAAATATCATCAATAATTCCATACCCAATGAATTTTTTCCTAATAATACAAGCAAACATTTTAAGGTAACATGATATCAATAATTTACAAAAGAATCATATCTTAACATACTTTTTTGTTCTAATTGAAAAATTTTAATCATATAAAATACCTAATTTAGAGAATGATCATGATAAAATAATAATTAATGTAATGAAAAAATAGTTTGTTTTTTTAAATGGAGTCAAAACTAACATTACTATAATCTAATGTATCTTTAAATTGGAAAATAGAATAAAAAAAGGTCAAAAAATTATTTACAAAATTTTTTTTACTTAAAATCTAAAACTAAATGGCCATTTCAACTGTTCAACAACATTTATTATTATTATTATTTTTTGTTACAGTACATCATCTAAATACTTACATTCACAAATTACAATGATAATCACATTTCCATAATAGCTTTTAATCATACATTACAACACTGATCACATATGTACACTAATGTACGTAAATATCCATTTGAAGTTTTTCTCTAATACAAAACATGCGACTATGAACCAGTCTTGAGCCAAAAAGTCAATAAAACTACTACCACATCAGTTTAAAACTAAATACTTATTATAATAATATAGGTTATTTTTCTTTTTTTAAATACCCTTACACAATAGAATTCATTAAAAGTCATCAAAGCACATACTTAAGATTTTAAAATAGTTAGTTCATTATTAGAAGCCAAAATTGTACAACTCTTGTAAACCTATTTTAAAAGACACAATTCTACTAATAGCATTTACATAAATGAATATGCATCGTTTGTAAAATACAATGAATACGGTACACATTCATAAGAAATAATTAAATTCATTCTTACTAAAACAGACAAAGAAAATTTTTTTTTAGATCTCTAAGTAATATTTCTTCTATGAAATAAGATCATTATTGTTTTAATGTTAATAATTTAAATAAATATTAAAAATGACTAATAAAATTGGCATTTAATTAAAAATACAATAAGCGTTGGTCTGACAGTCAATCATTAAAAAGGCTAACTTCTGTGAAAGATAATTAGGAATATTTCTTTTGAAAAATAGGATCAATTCATTTCAAATGCATTTGGTGATAAAATTTACTTAATTTTTTATCAGTCTTACCATCCTTTAGACAGTTAAAAACAGAGGTTATTATATTTTTAGGATAATATTTCATATTAGTTTGAGAGCCCACTTTGTACTATGTGGGCATAAGTCCCTTTACACTATAATAAATCCACCTCAATCAGGGTCTGCTGCTGCCAATTCTCACTGCTACTGGAAAAGGTGAGTTTGAATAAGTCACCACAAATGAACACGCCAGACACTTTTGTCCGGTATGTTTATTTATGGTGGAATGATCTTAGTCATATTTGAGTATGAAATGATGATGGATACTAGTGCTTTTATAGTTGAAAAGCATGTTGCTAGCTTGTGTTTTGGTCTACCAACAACTAAACAGTGGTAAGACATAGAGAAAATTATGAATGACTTCTTTGTGTGTTTTAGGAAATGGTCACCATGGTAGAAGAAGGTTTTTGGCAACAGGAAGTATTCTTGATGCATCATACAGTGGAAGGCTGAGCACTCAACTGAGACTTGTGCTGCTGTGGAGGCATCAATTCAACAATCACCGACGAAATTAACACACAAACCTTATGCAGAGTTAGGCATTCCAACACCAATAGTGTGAGACCATAGTAAAGGCGTGAAAGTTAAATGTTTTTGTCCAGCCACAGTTAATGAGCTAAGTTACAATGACCTTGATTGACGTGTTTATGCATTTCAGTTATTACTTGAATGCTTTCTGATAACAAATGATAAAAAATTCATGTTCTCAGTTGAAAGTGTGATTTAATAAAAATCACAGTTTTCTGAGAATGATTGGCGAGTGCTTGCTTCCAGAATAAACAGTAACAGGGATCGCTCAGATCATTACATTTCAGTAAGATGGTGCTGCAGCACATTTTACTTTGAATGTCCGCAAATGCTTCAATGAAAATTTTCTGAATCCCTGGATTGAATGTGGATCAGCAGAGCCCTGACCTCACCATATCTGACAATGCAATGTAGGATTTTGTAAAATAGGAGACTCAAAGATACAGATATGTCAACAACAAGCAGCTCCAAGATGCTGTTTAGTCAGCATTAGAAATGATCACCCCTGATATGCTGTTGCAGATAAACAACCAGAAATGGAGACTCATGCAGCTGTATTTTGAACATGGTGGAATCCCCAAAGATGTTTTAGATCCATAAAAGATAAGCTGCACCTATCCTAATAATTTTGTAACTAATGTAAAGAGATTTCCCACCCATTCTGTACAGGCTTGTCAGCCAATTTTGCATTTTCTTTTTAGATTTGCAGAAACTTTAATAATTTTCTAAATTTTAAAAATAATAAAGTTCAAATAAAATTTACATTAATCTGCATAAAACATTTAATTTATATCCTGAGCATATTCTGACCTATACTGATAGAAGTAGCTCAAAAAACTAACTGGTAATTATAAAATCGTCAACTCTCAACTTTGGAAGTAAATATTTTTGGGTAAAAATAAATTTCTTTTTTTTAAAGATAATTTCCTGAAAAAGTTTGAAACCTGAGGTCAAATACTTACTCTATTTATAGAGTAATAATATTATCATTCATTTAAAATTGAATATATTCATATTCAGACTGTAAATGAGCACATCGTAAAAATCTCAGATATTCACAAAGCTTTATAAGAATATGTGTAGTAGTAAGTCATTAAAATTTTATCATTGAAATTTTTATCTAGTATAAGCGCAGCAAATGTTTAAAATATTCAGGCATGAATCTATCATAATAAATATGCAATTTTCTTATAAGTATCTAATCTGTTTTCCAACTTCAAGCTGTTTGCTTGTATTTCTTCTGTTCAGACAAACTAAAGTTATTCTTGAGATATTGTCAAAACAAATCTGACAATATTTTCTGCTGTTAAAATTGGGCTACTGTACGGTGCAGGCTTGCCCTGATCTCATCACACATTTCCACATTAAATCCATCAAGTGATATCAAACACTGACAAAGGTTTTTTTTTTTTTTTATTTGCATCATCACTGAAATAAATGAACTTTTATATACATCAGTGGCTCAAAAGCCACATTTCAACTTATACCAGATGTTTTTGAAAAATATTTACATTAATAGTATTGCTATCTAAATGGTCACTTATAACAAAAAGACTTCTGCAATAGACCTGTTGGAAGTCCTCTTTTCTATACTGGTATATGTAGGGACATAAAGTGACAGCTTGTGAGTTTGTCCAAAGGAAACTGAATTTCGTCTTGATAACAAATGTAAAATATTTATAAAATTTGTCCAAGATGATACAGGAATCTTCTGTTTAATTTTCAAGTTTTTCAGATGTTCTGATTGAGTCTTTGGGACAAAATAACCATTTTTACATAGTAACAATTTTCAACCAAAGCCTGAAAAAAATTCATCAATTGGTAAGATTTCATTCATAGTAAACTGAGCTCTGTCAGTATTAACTCGTTGATTGAAACTTACTGCTTCCAGCATCTCATTAATTTCATCATCTACAATTTCATGTAAGAAATCTCTTTCTAATAGGACTGACAATTACTGATCATACAGTTACTATTTTCAATCACAACAAGTAAATCTATAAAGTCCTTATAATCAGCAACAAGTTTTGATACTCAATCATAAGTACATATGTGAGCGTATTTACACACACAAAAAATATGTTCCAGCTACATAAGGAAGTAAATATAACTTAGGCTTGAAAACATAGAAAGCAGACCTACCAATTCATGATATGGAAATTACTTCACAGATTTTCTGCTTACACAATTGTTAGGTATAAAACTAGTGACCAACTGTCTCCTTGGCTGGCTATTGCACACTTTTCTTTAAGTTTTTAAAATTAGATTTTCAAATTCAACTGACAATGCTATTGAAATAGTTTCAATTTCTCATCTTCATCTAGGTTTCCATTTTCATTTGAAGGATGATTCTAATTTTCTTTTTACTGTACAAGAATTTCCTCTGCTTTTATAAGGATTATCTTATTAAATTTGATTATTTTAGAAGTTGGGGATAACTGCAAAAAATGACAAAAAGTATCTACAGCAGCTAAATTCACTTATTTAGATTTTAGTATGAAATCTACAACAATTTCACTTACTCTTCTTTCGGTGCCAATATTTTTACAGTATAATGATTTACCTGAGATTAAGTTAACAGATATATTTTTAGGTTTATTGATATGATCCAAAAGGATTTCTCTTAAACCAGTTAATAGGTTTTATGAGTATATAATTTCAAATCTAATTTCTATATCCAATAGAATCTTTGCTATGGATTATTATAGTCTTTTTTCAACAGTATGATGGTGTTTTGTAAGATATTTATCCTTGTGATATTAACAAAGATTTTCAACTTTTCTTTATACCTTGAAATCTAACAATTGTTGCTGTTCACTTAAATCAATTCTTTAGAAAATTACTGCTAGTCAGAGTGCATAAAAGTTACCAATGATAAAGTTCACTAAAGACAATTATTTATGACAAAGTTTAACCCCAAAGAAAAGGCTATTTGTAGAAAACACTACTATTGCATTACAACTACTACAAAACTTAGTCAAGTTGTGAATAGAAATTCATTAACAGAATAACAGCTCTACTGAGCTCTGAAGCTATTGTGAGGAAGTGTAAAGATGGAGAACTAAATGTTCAGACATAAGCTTTTGATGACATGATGCAACTTAAATCATGGGTGTGAAAATCAAGTTTCATAACAAATGATTAAATAACGAATTATCCGCATCTACACAGAATATTTATTGTAACAATTGTTAATTTATTTTAATGATCCTATCAAGCTTATTGGTACGATTATTATCGTTTGCTGAAATTAGTATATTACCAAGAGTTATGTCCTGGTTAGAACTTTATTATTTTAAAAATTATTAAAAACTAAACTAAATTGTATATTTTATTAAACCTTTTAAAACATGCTAAAAGAATTTTTATATTTTAAAAAAATGAAAAATATCTTGGGAAAGATATTTCATGTTAATTTACAAAAGTTGATTGTATAGAGTTTTTATGATTTTAAGATGTTAATGATAAAAATTTTTAAATATTAAAAATTATTTTTATATAACTAACATATTTACTTTTTAAATAAAATACATCTTATAGAATAATTATTTGACTTTAACTTGTTTGATGTAGTTTAAAACTGAATTTTAATGATAGGTCATAAGAGTGATTTCATCATATCTTGAATTTGGGATTTTTATTATGTCCCTTTTAAGTTTGAATTTAGCTTATTCTACACAAATTAAAATATTTAGATGCTTCTAAAGTGTAAATATATTACCCCAGTTATCTGACTAAGGATGTACTCTTATATAAAGCCTCTCTCCACCCTCAAAAAAAAATCTATTGAAGGTAAGTCAATTTTTTCCTAAAAATATTTAGATCCAAAGTCGATATTTGAAGTTTTTGTAATATTTTTATTAGATTTTTTTGCTACTTTTTTTAGTACAGGTCAAAATACACTCAAGACATAAGACAAACATTCAGATTAATGTTATTTTTGTTTCAACCTTAACATCTGAAAAGAAAAACAGAAGGAAATTATTAAACTTTCTACTACTAAAAAAAGTGCAAAATTAGCCAACAAAATGGCCCATTATAAAAAGGTGAAATAAACTAAAAGTAAAACACCTCATGCTTACAACAATCTAAATATGGTATGACTGTAGCAAAAAATAAATTTTACCAGCAATATTAATTTTGTAATGAATAATTTGGTACAGATTGACTCAAAAATTAAGCTCAAATTCTTATCCTAATCAATATGTATTTATAAATACACTAGAGGTATTGGTTCGCTCATTTCTATATGTAAGTGTATTTATAGAAGTAATAAATATATAAAAAAGATAGACAAGGTGTGGCTAGAAAATAACAGAACTGATTTTTGTAAGACAAACAGCGTGAGCCTCAAGGTTGTCACATTGTTGAGTTGTCTGAATCCCTCCTTTACATTCCAGCCGGTGTGAGGACCGCAGCCTGCTGGACCATAGCCCGCATTTGGGCCATAGCCTTCGCTTGTGTCGGATTGTGTACCTGCCACTTGTCAGAAAAATGTTAGGTGTTTTAATAGAGCAACGGGTTAAGTGAAATTTTTAGTGAAACTCGTTAAGTCTCTAACAGAGACCTATTCTCTCTTATAACAAGTGTACAGTGATGAGTGTATGTCACGCATACGGCTTTTTGAGTGGCATAAACGATTCAAAGAAGGATGAGAAGAAATCAAAGATGATCCACGTCCAGGATGTCCTTCCACTTCGAAAACTGATGAAAACATTGAAAAAAATAGGCAATCTCATCCATCAAGATTGCTGTTTGAGTATCTGTAAAGTTGCTGAGATTGTAGGAATTGACAAAGAATCAGTTCGATAGATTTTACATGAACATTTTAACATGAGGAAAGTTTGTTTCAAAATGTGCCCAAGATCTTCACGCCTGAACAAAAGGACTCATGGATGATCATTTGTCTGACATTTTGAAAAACATCAAAAAAGATCCTAAAATGTTGGAAAGAGTAATAACGTGTGATGATTTGTGGTTTTTACCCATGACCCAGAAACTAAATGCTAATCAATGCAATGGGAGAGCCCGCATTCACCAAGAATGAAGAAAGCATGAACATCCAAATCAAAATTCAAAGCCATGATGATTGTTTTTTCAACATCTGTGGGATTCTGTACGTAAATCGGATGCCTGAAGGTCAAACAGAGAATAAAGAATATTATCTTGAGGTTCTAACTACTTTCCATGATCGAGGAAGAAGAAAGCGACCTGAGTTGTGGAAGTACAAATCATGGATTCTTCATCACTACAACACTCCAGTTCACACTGTACTGATTGTCATTTTTGGCTAAGCATAGATCCCTGTGCTGGAACATCCACCCTACTCACCAGACCTAGCCCCATGTGAATTTTTTTCCCAAAAGTAAAGGAAGAATTGAAACGAACTAGGTTTCAGACAGTTGAAGCTGTAACAAAAAGCGACAGAGACCATGAACATGATTTCAGAAAATGACTTTAAACACTGTTTTGAACAATTGAAAATTCAAATGGAGTGATCTAGGGATCATGGAGAGTATACTGAAGGGGATAATGTGAAAGTTATTAAGGAAAAAAAAAATGTTGCAGTAAAAATCCCATTATTTTCTAGCCACATCTTGTGTACATATATATGTACTGTAGAGAGCAAATTAATTCAAACACAGATGTTATTTAATAAAAAATAACTTTATTTAGAAAAAAGTCATACCGGCACAATTTTTGAAAATTTAATAATTAATACTTCCTCTTTATTCTTAATCACTTCATGTACATGATTTAGCATCAATTCACATTTTTTTTTTTTTAATTTCTTCATCATGAAACAATACCTATATTTTTTTTCAATCATACTAATCTTATTTAGAAAACAATAAATCTTTTCAGCATAATATCATCGTCACCAAAGTGGATTTAAGACCGTTTACAATGGGAACAAGGCAATAAATATGATCATCTCACACCTGCAGGTGACTGAGATTTAGTTTTCATCGAAGAAGACCCAATGGTCATAATCATGGTCATGGGTAGGTGAAAACTGATCCTAATTTCATTTAGGGACCACTGTGGTTCTGGCCCTAAGTACTTCCACTTTTCTCCTGCAGTGAAGTATTTCAGGATATGGATGGATAAAAAATGCCTCATTCTTGAGACAAGTAATTGAGATGTCAGTAAAGGTTGAAAAAATGGCAGCTGATATTGGCTGGCTAATGATGAACAGAAGAGGCCAAAGCAGAAGTTTTGTAGCAGGTGGTACTCTTGAAAATGTTATACCGAGTACCAGTCTGGTCTGTATAACTTGAAAGGAAAAGAGCCTGTTCAATTCTTAGCTGGATACACAGACCTGTCTCCCTTCAGTCATGTTTTGGTTACAGGACATCTTGGGCAATGCTGCCAGTGTAGTGCTCAGACAGACCTGCACCCCTACATCTCCTCATTTGGAACAGGGAGAAAGATGTAACAGATAGGTCAAGTAAGGTAAATGTAAAGACTTCGTTTGTTTGCAGGTGGGAGAAGAGATAGGATTAGTCAATGAGGCTTTATGGACCTACAAACTGATCCTGGACCCCCAAAGATGGCTATACTGTAAAGACAGAAACTGGGGTATTAGCTGATCCACTTTATGACTGATCACAGGTGCCTTAAAGTATACAGTGTATGCAGGCAATGAGACTCTTCACTGAATGTTATTGTTGTGGAAGGAGGACAGTACAGAGCACATGGTGTTCAAGTGCAATCAGTTCATTCAGAATAGAGAAGCATCATGAGGGTCCGTGCTGCAGATCAAATAGGCTGACACATGGTGTTGGAAGATGCTAGTCAGGATTAACCACACAAAGATGACAGAAGTACAGAGGTAAACTTCAAAGGGCCCAAGGACCCATATTCAAAGGTGCCCAAGGAGAAGTAATGGCAAAAAAAGGAGAAAAGAAAAAAGCAGGCTTAGTAACATGAAGAGATAAGCACTGATAACAAAGTTTTTTGAAATAACCACGAAGACTACCACTTTAAATTTGACTATTGGTTTTATAAACAAAATAAACTAACAGCGGGATCCTTGTGGTCATAAGAATGGTGTACAGGCCAGAAAATAAGATTTCTGGTCTTTTCAATAATAAGACTAACTTTAGAAATAATGAATTCTATAAATAATGTTAGGATAAAGAGAATACAGAGAAGTTAAAAAATATGAGGGACAAGAATTTTAAGTGGGATAGATCGTATACTCTTTTTACTGTGAATATAATGATGTCCACTGTACTACCTAAATTATGCTCATTATTTATTATTTAATTCTTTTACTAAAATTTTATGATCATATTAAAATGATATTTAATACATTTATGTGTAATTATTGAAAATAATGTGAAAATTTACACCATTTATTAATAGATGCTGAAGATAAGATGAGAAAAATATTGAGCTTTGAAATCATTATCAGAATAAAATAAAATTAGAAACTAAAAAAAAAACATAATGTATTATTTTCACTAATCCGGTAATTTTTTTTATAAATGAAATGGTTTTTAAACATTTATTTCATGTCAATTTTCAGAGAATTTAGCACTACTAGGGATTTTCCACGAATCATTTGATAAAGAACAAAACCATCTCATCTTCAATAATAAAAAATAAATAATGCAGGAAACAGACAAACGATTTAAGGGAATATCTCAAGAAAACAAATCAGCAGTCAATAACAGCACAAGAGAATAAAAAAACAATTTTTTTAAAATGACACATAAAAGACCATCCATCACAATGTATGTACTGAAACAAATAATGCGATAGTGTAATGATTTTGAAATCCAAGATATTACAAACCTAACAATAAATGCAATCCTTCTGGCTACATTTTTTAACTAAAGCAATATGTTGGCAATCTTATTACATTTTTTTATAACACATCATATAACATTAACATGTTTAAGAGATTATAATTTTATTCAGCCATGAAATGTAACAAACTATTTGGTAAAAAATGTGGAAAAAAGATTACTTTAACCAAAGCAAGATTTTAATGTCTAACATAATACCACTAAGGCAACAATATTTACAAATGATAAAGTTATTACTTAAATAATTCCTGAAATAGTTTTTTTTTAAATTATATCCTGTATGCTTATGTTTTAATATATAATTTTTAATAATTTGAAGAGAGAATATTTGAGGCATCAAATATACCTTGATTTTATAAAAAAAATAAATTAATTAAAGGAAATGAGTAATTAAGTAATACACATGAACAGAGATTTTAAAGAACTGAAAACAATTCAGCCATTTCATGATTTTGTTATTAAATATTATATTATTTAAAAATTAAAAAATGGCAATTATTTACAATATGTAAGTAATAACATGTGAAAAAAGTATGAATTACATCAAAAAGATACAAAACATTGAAATAAATAAATGAATATGTTTAACAATAAATAGTGTTAATGTTAATAACTACTATGAATGATTGACTCATTCCATTATATCATAACTTAACTAACATTGCAACATGAACTGTTGTTTTATTTTTATTTATAAACATATACTTTCTTCATCAATATTATTATTTAAATCTCATTTATCACAATACTATTAAAGCTAGTTCAATTTTAATTACACATATTAAATAACCGGCTAATAGTTACACTATTACTCATGCAAACATTAATAGTTATTTTCACTGCCAGACTATTTATTGATACATTAAAAATAATATAAAAAAAATAAAATATAATTTCTTTTATTCAGATTACTTTCAGCTCCTCAATATGGACATATTTTAACATAGTTATGACAAATAACAGAATGGGTTAATAACAAGTAAACCAAATCCACTAATTTCAAAGTCAGTATGAAGATCAATATGTTATCGCAAGTCCAACAATTCAAGTAATACTGAAAATTAAATTGAAATTAATGTTTGTATTAACGTTTACAACAAATTCCTGTTTAAAGAAACTAATATGAGAGATTAAGAATAACAAGGCTTAAAGTTGAAATATTGAAGTAAATTAAAAAACTGGAGAATTTCATATCATAATTAAATAAAAAACAATAATAAATTTATTAAAAACTTTAAATAACTGTTCAAATTAAATTTTATTAAATATAAATTTTTAAAATTCATGGATAACAAACTATTTTCTTTAATACTAATGAATACCCAAAAAAAAAGATAAGAAATTAAAGAATATTGTACTTTAACAAAAAACAGAACTGAGATAGCTTTTCTTATACTGATGCCAAGAAAAATATGAATGATCTGGCTGTATTCCAAAGTACAACCTTTGCATCAATTATCTTGATATCCTGTCGGTTGCATAGATAATTCTCATAAAATTTACAAAAACACAACATTAAAAAAACCACTCTAACAAAAAAAGATTAAGAACAAAATTAACAATACCTGGGGAAGAAAAAAGAAACAAATTCAACCTGGCAGATTCCCAACAACATAAGAATCCTGCATACATGACTACAACTTTGATTTTATAAAAAAAAAAAAATCAACATAAAGATATTACACTGGCAATAACTATTAATCTGTTGAGAACACCACATCAAAAATTATTTTAAAAGAAATGAGAAATTAAGTAATACACTCTAACAGAAATTTCAAAGGATTATAAGCAACAAACAAAGGCGCAATACAGGCAATAAACATTCGGCTCCACAAAAATTTGAATTTCTTATTAGAATTTCCATCAAAGAATCATAATTAGTAGATAAGAATGAAATAAAACTTGGGACAATTTATTTTTAAAAAGCTGTACAAAAATGTATTAAATACCAAAAGATATAACTTATGTTAACGTGATGATGGTCACAATATAGTTTCTCAAATATAAGAAAAGTTGCAACGCTCTGGCATGTAAATAATTTGTACTTTGTAGCAATCAGACAGTGTTAATTTGTACCTCCTTTTACAAAATTACAGTTGGAATTTTAAATATTAAATACTGATGTAAAGAGACACTTTAAGTAAGTCATATCTGAAGTTTTGTTTCAACTATGACCCTAATCATACAAATAATAAATAAAATCAATCAACTAGAATCATTATTTTTTATTCAAAATAAACTAAAGAGAAATTAAATTTGAATATAATCTTTTATAATGAACTCAATGTAATACAAAATCAAAATAATTACACTTTACTACAAAAAGTATTTTTTTTTTTTAATAAGGAAGTTCTATTCAAGTATTACATTAAATAAAACTTGAAACAAATATCCACGCTTAAGTTTATAAAGAAAATCTAATAACTAAACTTAGCATTTTAAATCATTGCAAGGAACCACTACATGGTTCCCACGGTGAATGTTACAAAAGAGTATAAATTTCTTTTGGATTTTCATTTCCCAATGTGAGGCTAACCCAAAATCAGAGAGTAAACAGAAAATTTTATGGTATTACTTTTTTTTTTTTTTTTTTACAATAAGGCAAGCAACATAAATTCTCATAGTGAATCATGCATGATGTAAAAATACAAATTTAATAATATATTATTTTAGCTTTTAAAACTTAATCTAAAGTCAATTATTTCATACTATTTTTCAGTATTTGCAGCTGTATGAATGACCAAAAAAAAATCTTTTAATGAAACTAAATTAACTTATTTTAACCAGACATAACGATTTACATTACTGAAATTCTAACTACACCTACTATATCTTCACTGGAATAATTATCATTTAAGTAAATATGTCTGCTTGATGTAAACTAAATTTATGGTGTTTATTTGCCCAGAATATTTTTAATAATAAAAATGTACAGAAGAGAGACAAATACTGCTCCTCTTTGAATGAAATTTTAATATTCATACTCAGGATGTATTTATAAAAATTGTGATTTTTTTTACTTCAAATTGGGAACCTATTCCAGTCGCCTAGATAAAACAATTTTTATTGTGATTTAATAGCTGAGGATGCATTTAAGTGAAAAATTCTAGGTGATGAAGATTAAAATAAGAAGAAATTTAAACTACTTACATTAAAACTTTTATTTAAATTTTCAAAACAGGGTTTCTTCCTTCATCTTATGGTAATATATTTGTGTGATTTATTTGCTAGGTATGTATTTTATGAAAAGATTTCAGGGGGGTTAAGAATTAAAGAAAAAAAAAAAATTGGAATAATTTTCAAAAAATATATTTTGAAACAGACTGATGGTTTCCTTCCAGGTAATAGTTAATTACTGATACTTGGAGGAATTCTCTTATTATTATAAAACATTTAATTCTACTTAATTAATGACAATAAATAATTAAAATAAATAAATTATGAATATGTAAAGACAAAATTAAAATATTTTGGCTTGTTGCTGAAGTGTTAAAATATTATTTATAAAAGTGATTAATAATTACAATAATTTTTTATTAGTACAGAAAGTTACTGAATCTTATTTATAACTGTTACAATGAATCTTGAACTATGATGGCTAGTACGATGCCTGTTACCGAAACTGAAAATATTCAGTTTAGTTTTCACATGCAGAAGCAAGTTGCTTTCTTGTAACTACAACTGATTATTTTATGTTACTAGATAGCATTATGTTCAATAGTTTTTTAAGCAATCAAGAGTGGTTGTTATTATCCGTACATCAGAAAATAAAGATAGTCAGAAATACTTCATTCAGTCAGTAACAAGTTTTTTAAAATAAAAATAATATGAATTTATAAAAACTGAAAACAAGTAAGTAAACATCTACTTCTTACCTTCTTCATCGACCCACTTCATGGTAAAAATTTGTTCTTGACTAAATCTACAAATATCTCTCATTTCTTGACACAGCTGTTCCACGGTGATATGTGGATCAATGTACGTTATCATTACCTCCCTGAAAAAAAAAAAATATACAGAAATTATGTACATTATAGATAACAAACATTTAATATGTTTCAGAAAAAAAGAAAGTAAAAAAAAAAAACAAAGATTGTTTTTGTTTTTCTTTTTACTGAAACATGATATTCAGACATGAAACAGTAAAAATGGCAACCATCTAGGATCAGACAAACATAAAATTTTGTGTACATTGCTTTTTTATTCGTAGTTTTTTTATAACAGGTGTTACAAAAAAAAAATGAGAATTTTTTGATTCTGCACATTATGTCTTTTCTATAGAATTTTGTCTTTTTCTCAAATGATGGCAGCACTGTCTATAAAGGATATCAATATTTTCAATCAGATCATATGCACAGTTCAAATTTGGTAGCTAGGTAATCATAATGTATTTTATTACATGTGGCATTTTATATTATTTGAAAATGACAAAAAAAATGATTTCCATTAAATTTTTGCATTAAAAAAAAGTAAAAAATACTTTTGATAAAGATGTCATGTCAAAATTAAGGATTTATATGTGGTACAAATAGTTTCAAAAAGGCCATGAAGATGAAAAAAGGTTGGTTGACTTAACACATCAACAATCAAAAATATCTACAAAATAAAGGACACTGTGATCAATAATAGTTGAATCACTATTAAACAGGATGCTGAAAATGTGAGAATTGTTTATGGTTTATACGAAATACTTTTTACTGGCATTTTAGGTAGAAAAATAATAGCAAAAAATTTTTTTTCCAAAATGTTTCAATTTTCAACAAAAGTAACATCAAAGAAATTTCACAGAAAAATTATTAGCTGACTTGGCTAATAACTCAGAATTACTCATAATAACATGTCATAATTGGTGATGAAATGAGTATGTGATTACAATATTGATACCACAAGGTTGTAGTTCAAAAAACAAGTTGTAGGTCAGCTCATAATACTTAGCAGTTTTATACAGTTTACATGTGAAAATACAAAGCAAACAACCACAAATGTGTACAAATATTATGGATTTTGCTCCACAATAACATTCACTATTAATTGGCAACATTTAGCCAAATGATAACCATATTTAAACAGCAGCTTCTTTATTCTCCAGAAATTACAGCCTGTGACTCTTCTTGATCCCACTGGTTAAGAACATTAAAAGGACAAAGATCTAAAATAGATCAATTATGGAAAAAAATTGTTAAGTGAATTTATTTAAAATTGTATCAAAAAGTGGTTTCCACAAATGTTTTAAGGATTGGAAGAAACACTGATAGAAGAATATTGCATCTCTAGAAGACTACTTTGAATGGGGCACTAACAACAAAAAGAATAGGTAAATTCTTTTTGTCAAAAATTAAAATTCTTGTTAATTCTTTTATCACACCTCATACAAATTTATTAAAAATAATTATTAAAATTAAAGTAAAACGATGATGGTCAATAATGATGTTGGTCAGAAGCAACATCAATTGACTTATGCACAGTAAAACCATACAACTTATACATAAGAGATTTGTTCAGAAAATAACCAAATGTTTATAATTATGCGCTAACAGAGATATTTAGTGATGTGTGTTTGGCAGCACTATGTTCCACAAAACCTTCTCTGTAATCACATGTTCTCGGATTGTTGATATCACATCTAGTTTTTGCATTATTGTTATTCGAGTGCAATGTGTAGTGATTTTTTATGATATTGAACTTTTGTCTCAATAATGTGGCCTTTTTTTGTTTTGTCGAGGATACAGTTTTTGTTTTGTCAAGGGTGATTCAGTTGGTGAATTAAACACTCCAGCAACTCGTTTCATTCAACAAGTTGTCACATGCACTTAACTCATGTGACACCTCCCATGGACCTAATAACATTTGTTTCAGTATGCTGTCATACCTTCCTAATTCAGTGCTACAACACCTATTGTGTATTTATAACAATTTATTCTCCTCTCAGATCTCCTCTTCGGTCTGGTTAGAAGCCACTGTCGTACAAGTTCTTAAACCCAGTAAAGATAAATCAAGCCCCTCTAGCTACCGTTCTAATACCTTGACAAGCATGTTATGCAGAGTAATAGACAGAATGGTGAACGACAAACTTATATGGTATTTGGAGAGACATGGCCTTTATCTCCAGAACAGTCAGGTCTCTGAGAAGGATGTTCTTTTATTGACCATTTAATGTCACTGGAGGCTGCTATTCAAAACATTTTCCTTCTCTGCCAGCACCTTATCACTATCTTCTTCAATATTAGAAGGTGGACGATATGGCTTGGCGACATGATAACACCCTTAAAGAATGGGGAATCAAGGGCAATATGCTTGCATTTATTAGGGGTTTCTTGAATGACCAAACTTTCCGTGTTTAGGTTGGAGACTCTCTGTAGGATAGCATCATCTTGGAAAATGGAGTGCCTTAAGGAAAAGTTTTAAGTGCTACCTTGTTTACTATAGCCATCAACAATATTACTAAATGTGTACAGCCACCTGTTTCATGTTGGTTATTTGTGTAACAGCCACAGTAGAGAGACTACTACAGAACACTATATCTTGCCTTGAAGCCTGGTCCAGGGTTACTGGCTTCACCTTTTCTTCAGAGAAAACAAAATGTAATCTTTTCTCGGCTGTGGGACCCTTCCATTCTGCAAGTGTTTCTCAACAGAGAGCTAATTGCTATCTCTCCTGAAATCGGGTTTCTATGTTTATTTTTTGATAGCCGCCTTACTTGGGTCAAACACATCAAAAAATTAAAAACAAAATGTTCCAAACTTTTAGATATGCTGTGAGTTCTTAGCATCACCAATTTGGGGAGCTGATAGGTCATGTATGTTACATGTTTATTATTCCTTAGTTTGTTCCCATTTATATTATGGTTGTGTCGCCTAGTCTTCAGTGCATCATAACATACTTTAAATGCTAGATGCTGTACATCATCCTTTCCTAAAGCTAGCCACAGGTGCCTTTGTCATAAGCTGTTTATTTGGTTTGCTGGCATTTCTCCCGCCACCACCCCATTCGGTCGCCCTAGAGCATAAGACCGAATGTCTGTGCCAC
>JAAAKQ030467153.1:9528-24118 GCA_010016005.3 Zanna intricata | reverse complement strand
CGATGGGGGGGTTCTTAAGGGACCCCAAGACAGGGAGGAGGCAGGGTAATCTGCTGCCACGACACTCCGCGGCGACTAAGTTATGCCTAACGGTGGGTCCAGTTGCCCCGGCGGTGATTAAAAAAAAAAAAAAAAGTACTAAGAGTATTATTTCAAATTCTTTTCAAGTTATATGCGGCCTATACAGAAAAAAGGAGCAACAAAGTTTTATAAAATGTACCAGTACATTATTGATTAGCGATTTGGACTTATTTAATGCAATCATATCTATTCATTTTCTTACGTTAAATGTATGCTGTAAAAGAAAGTTTTTTAAGTCCAAGAAAACAAAATTGAATTTTGTAACAATTTGACTTTTATTCTTCTAATATTTTACATCTAGCTCTTTTATTTCGAAGGTTAAATACTGAGAAATAAATACATGTTATTTATTTAAATACATGTATGAATTTACAATAGAATAACATTTCAAAAGTAATAAAAGTACTGGGTGCCTTTTTTCAATTTATATATTTTTGTCAGATTCTGTGTTTCTTATCAGCGAGCGCGTTGCTAGTTGATACGATGTCGGAGGAACTTGTAGTTCATCTAGGCACCGTCTCTCTCTTTTTCTGTTTAGTCTCCGGAACTACTGTAAGGTATTACTTCTGATGTATTCTACCCCTATTATATTCAATATAACTGACATAAATAAAATTACTTCAAATTACATTTAAAAAATTATAAAATATGGAATTCTACATGTATAAAAACATGAAAAAAAGATTAATTCATTTCTGAAATAAAAACATTTTAAATAACGAAACTATTTATAAATGGGATCCTATGCGATTATTCTTTGAATGTACTGAAATTTCAACCAACATAAAAACTCACTCAATATTACATTATGAACTACCGTTTCATGTAAATTTTTACTATTTCGCAGTATAAAGATAATAAAAAATTAAAGAAATTAATATTCTTGTTTGAATAGGAGACAGCATTTCATAACATCTATTTTATATAACAATCGTATTAAGCCTTTAGACACATAAACAAATTGCTATGAGAAATAGTAAAAATTTCAGAAAAATAATGAAATCCAGTATAACCAGTATTAATTTATGATATAATAGAACGTTTAATCTTCACCAGCCTGTCAGTGACAGAAATACAATATGAGATTCAATACACTATTTCAAATGTTCAATAAACATATTTTTAAAGCGTTTTTATTAAAATAAGTCGTAATTTAAAGAATTAAAATAAAAATAACATTTCTTACAATAATATTTATTAAAACTGCATTCACAGAAATTTATTTGCGATATAATCAATATTGTACAGCATATTTCTTATTGACTGATAAATTAATATTATTAAAGTTTTACGGATTATTAAACCTCTTATTTTTTTTTTTAAAAAAAAGAAAAGAAATAAAATTCGCAAAAAATAATTTGAAAAAAATCATCTAAAATGAAGTAAAAAAAATACATAACAAAGGAGAGGTTAAATCTCATATTTCAGCGCTATTATTTATTAATAATAAATATTAATTATTATAATACTCTATATGTAATTTATTCGTAATCAATATTGAGAGTAAATAAATTATTGTATTGTACAGCTGTTATTTTATTTCTTGCATGTTTGTCGATTATATATGTTTTATTTTCAATCGTCGGGTATTTATGTATATCCCATATGGATAATCAAAAAACAACTCGCCGCTGGATTTAATAATGAATATTGTTGAAAATATGAATGCGTCGTTGTTTAATTAAAGTCCAGTTAATTAAGCTAAAATGATTAATGTTCATTCTAGTTATTGGTTTAATAATAAATAATAGTATTAATAAATTTAAATATCGTTTATTATATGAAATAGATCATGAACGTAATTCATTTGAGAGAAATTGAAAACCATAAGATATTGCAGAAGATGAATTTTCATTACAGTAACTTACTAAAACTAAATTAAAAAAAATAAAATCAATCTGGTTTTCTCAAGGTAATAGAACTAGAATGAAACTTGGATACAAAAAAAAAAAACACACTTGAAGTGTTAGATTTAACACAAGTTTAACGGTTTCATAATTTTTTGTTTTATCCATAATTTTTTGTTTCATAATTTGTTTCTTGACACTATTATAAAACTTGAAAAAAGTAAATAAATTCTTGAATGGTTTCAATATTTATAGAGAACTAAAATTGCTCAATATAACATCGAAATCACGTTTTTTGATTAAGAAAAATGTAACTGAAATAAAAAAAAAAAAAACTGTTTTTTTAATAGAAAAATAAATATGATGTAAATATGAAAATATTACGTATGAAATATTTTATTTATTAAAAAACATTACCCATAGTTTTCATAACAAAGAAATAAAAAACTTTTTAATTTTATTAGAATTAGGTGTCCATATGATGTCATAAATGGTAATAAAACAATAAACCTTAAGGTAAGAAGAGATTATATATTTCATGAACAGAAATGAATGATTTTGAAAATTATTTGCAGGCAATAAACTCAATTACAGTATAGCAGTGGTGTAATGAATTACCAGATTAGCTATTTATGAGGGAGTTCCGTTGGTTAATTAACTCCCAACGACCAAAATAAACCGCAAACACTGGCGGTCATATAAGTAGTTACACTAACGAGGCTTACATGTAGATCGTATAGCGTCACTGAACACGTCATGTAAACTGATCGGCAATCATGTAACCTATTCACATAATCAGGTTAGTGATATTACAAAACAGGTTAGCCAAGTGAATTGTATAACAAATTTTGTGATTATACAACAAATCAGTAAAGGAGTAATCAATAAGAAATTGTTTAGATAATCAAAGCAATGGTATGTTAGTTTAATACATACTATCCAAAAAAAATATAGTTATATTAGAATGAACTAACGCAAGCATAACATTACTACTGAAAAATTGAAAACATTTTTTTAAAAAAGTAACCATAATAACACTGATAGGCAACAATTTTTAATGTTTCTATAAGTATACCATTTCTTAAATTGCTTTTTTGCGTACATTATGGATCTGTAACATCCCGAATTAATTTTCAACAGTAATCGGCTAGCATGTTAGAATTCCATTTTTCTTTACAGACGAAATGGCTATAAATGTGGAAATGGAATCCATCATCGAAATGTCTTGGTGGAAACGTTCACCGTGTTCGTCACTTACGTATCCGAGATTGTTCGGGAAAAAATCAAGAGCGAGTTGTGGAAATGTATTTCAGTTCAAAGGCATATTACATCCCATAGCTCTGTATGAAGTAAAAAGTTTATTAGTAATATCATAGTAATTGTCCGATTTTTGTTTGCCATTTAATGAAACGTCTTTAAATGAAGCCCAAGCTACTTCTACATTATTTAACAATCAATTAAGTTCACCATCTTTGACCAACCCTCTCTTTGAGATCCAACAAATATTCTTTCTTTAATTTTTTCTTACTTAAATTCGGAAATGTCTGCCTAAGTACAAAAATCCGGGACTATCCTTCTTCACTGCTTTTAGAAAATTTCTCATTAATACTAGCTTGATGTGGAGGTAAAAATATTTTTTTGGGTCAACTAAGGGCTATAAAATAATATTAATTATAAAAATAATATTTTTCCCATTTGGAGTTAAGTTATCTGGTTTCTTCCACTCTTTGCTAACATAATGTCTATCCCTAGCTCGGCTGTCCCGTTCGCAAAAAAAAACACATGTACTTAGTACAGCCAAACTGCATGCCTAACAGAATAGCTGTAACCTTCAAATCACCACATATGTTTCAGCTATGTTTACTATAATATACTTTTTCAGGAACGTCTTTCATGACATCATCTTTCAAATTAATACCATAAGCGATTGGTATCGAAAGATATTTTTTATCGTTATGTAGTAGAATCACTCTGAAACTATACTTGGATAAATCTATGTAAAGACACTAGTCCTTAGGTTTATAAACTTTTCCTAAGTACAGCATAAGCTCATCATAATTTGTGCACTAATCAAATTATTTTCATCAATAAAGTATGATTAAGTTTTTTTTTTGGGGGGGTTTCAAAAGCCTGAAATTTTTGTATTTTTTTTTTAAAGTAAATTATTGTTAGTCTTGATCCTAACAGTTCAGCTTGATTTTTTAATAAATTTAAATCCCTAACCAAGTCATATAATTCACCTTGCGATATAAGATTTGGCTTATTGAAAGATAATTCAAAATCAAAATCATTGTTGTCTTCTTCAGTACAGCCTGATTCTTCATCCTGCTTGCGAAACATACATTCACAGGTGGCTCAGGAACTGCAATAATTTTACGGTGAAGTACAGGCCTGATTGCAGATTGCAATGAAGTATATTTTACAGTATGTTTAAATTTTTATAAATTCCAGACACACTAGTTAAACAACAGTAATAATTTGTTACATCACCTTTTGATTCACGCCAAACAACAGGTACACCAAATGGTGTACCTGTACCTGTGCCTTGCGTGTACCTTACAACCATCCTCTTAAATATACTGTACAGTTGGTGCATACTATATGAGGAACCTACGTCTTAGCCTGATCACCGATTTTACGATTAAAGTACAAACGATATGTTTTTTTATTTAAAGGTGTAATGTTTTTTCTATCTGATTTTACGATAAACTCAACATAAAAAAGACATCCACATCATTTACACAATTTCGAGGCATTATGACACTGCACTCTTAACAAACTTAAGACGGTAATAATATTGAACAAAATTAATTCATTCCTAAATCCAGTACTTAATACGAACAACACAGCTATGTTTTCAGCTACATGTTTTGACCTGCACAGACATGATTAATACTGTCAATGAAGGGTCACTCTTCAGTATTAGATATCATGTCATAATATGTGATTATGATATGATTTAATTATTTGTCTGGTAATGTTTATTTAAATCTTACAAATTATGTTAACAAAGTTAGACAATAAAAAATGACTAACAAAATACAATATAAAAGCTTAAAATGCTAACTATACGTTGAAAAATGAAAAAAAAAATCCTTTAATCAAAATTTAAAAAGTTTTCAAAAATGGTGGTTGATAGAAAGATTATGAGTTCATATTCGTTTATTCGTAACAGATTAAAATCATGTATCGCATGTTAGGAAACAAAAATTATTTTTATCAGTGTAATTAATGAGGACTATGAGGAAACTGCAGTACAAAAAAGTGATTTATTTCAAAACATAAATAGGAGGCTATAACCCGTTATTTTCATCTAACACGCAATTATCAGTCCCTATTTCCCCTGACGGTGGTATTTATATGGAAAGTTAAAATCTCATAGAAATATATCCTCTGTGGCAAATAGTATATAATAATAAATAGTATTTTTAAACTTTTAAATGAAGGACTCAGAAATGGACAATTAAAAAAATTTTATATTCTATGAATATGATTTTAACTTTCTTCTCCTTTATTTATAAGTTAATTAACTAATTTTGTTTAAAAAAAAATATTTTAATCGAAATATTCCGAAAAATAATTATATATATATATATTTCGCATAACATTTCAATATACCACTCATTTATGTGTACAGAATAAATTAAAAGATCAGTTACTTTTATGGACACAGATTTTTCTCATTTTTGGTTTCTAATTTTATATTATCATTTCACTGTAGAAAGAATACATAAATGAGACATATCTTTTCCTTTTGTTATAACTTTTTACAATTTATATATATTTTTTCCGTGTTTTTTTCCACACACGTTCGTACGTGTTTATTGTTTACTTCTGCCAAAAACAACTTTCGATTAATCCTTCATAATATTCGCCAATTTTTATCAGATATTTCAACAGTTTATAGACAATATTGTCTATCAAATAATATTGTTGATGAACTAAAAGGATGCATAACCAACGGTTAGAATTTATAAATTACATTTTTTTTAAATATGTTTAATGTACTGTTTTCTTTGCAATAAAACAAGGATAAAGATCAGTAACTAATTTTTATTTTAACTGCCTTTTCTTAATGTAAGAAGTAATTCAGACTTGAAATTATAGTATGTTAGGAATATAATTCCTTACGGATGCTTTTTTTAATTTACAGTATTTAAAGGTAATTTCTGTCATGATATTTTTAACCGAGTAAACTATTTAAAAAGTAAAGAATTAAATTTTTTTTTAAAAATTGAACTAATTATTTACTTAATGAAAATAAATATTCTTTAGGAATTTAACATTCAATTTATAAGAGCGGTAATAACAAGATTTAACAGTTTCGTAAAATTACATACCCTTTTTTTTACAATCATAAAACCTTTGACATAACTAATCCTTTATTGACAACTGCAGTTTTTAACAACATAAAAAATTCAGTTGAAAAAAAATTCTCTTTGTTATTATCTAATATAAGTCAATTCATCAAGTTTATGTTTACTTCCTTTACATACTCGCTGATTTATTTAAAAAAAAAAAAAGCTGATAAACCTATCAAAAAGAAAAGATAAAAAACAGGCAATAAATAAACAGGGTAAATATAAGAGAAAACTGAAATTAAATTCGAAATAAAGCATATCCTATGACTACATAACAGTAACACGGTTGGGCCCTATAAACCACGGAAATGTTCTGTGGTTCCCTCGGGGATAGATGAGGTGTACGTTCTGTGGTTTTCCTACAACCGGCCAACGATTTGTTTTGTACCATCAACACAGCTTAGTTCCTGACACATTAAAGTTAACCAAGTATGCTAAATATTTCAGTAAAGAAATGGAGCACTTGTCTTTGATAACAAGAACAAATTTCAATTAGTTCGATGTGAAGAGTAGAATTCATAATAAACTTTTGGAGATAAAATAAATAATAATAAAATTAATAAGTAGAAAGTTTTGAGAGTGAACGCAGTTAAAAAGCATGAGAGAGAAACAGAAATAAAATGAATAACATATATTTACTGAAAAAAACACCGAAGTTCAGTCACGAAGTAAAGTAGTTTTTAAAAACATCTTAGGAAAATATTTAAATTAATTCAATGCAAAAAAGAGTTTGTACACAATTATAACTTTCTGAATTCAATTGTAATCCGAAGTTTAAGGTTGATATTAAGGATCGTACCAATCACTACGAATGATAAATCTATAGATTACCTCAATTAAAAACTTCCTAACTTAACAACATGATTTTGAGTATCGTAATGATTAGAAAGATAATAAAAATGTACACGACAAATTGTTTTACTAAATAAATATAATTTATCCTGTAAATTAATAATTTTTCGTTAAAAATGGTGTTATGTTCATGAAAAATGGGTTATGGATTATAGTATAATATACAGTTAAAACCTGGAAAAAAAAATATAAGAGTTTGTATGAATTTTAGAGCAGGAAACAATACTGTAAATAAAGAAAGAAGTTGGTTAATTTTAAATTAACTAGAGTTACTGCTAATAATTATTATTTGAAGTAATCCACCGGGATCTGCGCCGGACAGTAAAGGTCACCACTGAGACCATTAAAAGCAGAACATTAAATTTTTAACCTAACTCTCTAATTATTTTATTAGTGTTTTATTTTTTAAACGTAACTGGATTTACGTAATTCTATCTCTATTTTTATAACACTAAATAAAATACATAAAAATAATCTAAACGTTTCTAATTTTATCTTAAAACAATTCTTTGAAAAAAGTGAACTTTTATATTTATATTCTAAATAAATTAACAGCAATTTATCTACTTATTTTTCGTTATAAACAATACAAATTCCGTAGGCTTACTAGTGATAAACCTTCTATTATTTCTAATTATTTTTCTTAAAAAAATTTTTTTATAATATTCTTACAGAATGTCAGCCTTTTATTTCATATTTAGATATATGTAAATAAATAATAGATAAGTATTTAGCACACATCTAAATATTCAGAAATACAGTATAAAATTGAAATAACACACACACATATATATATATATATAAAATACAAAATACAACAAGAACGGCATAATGTGAAACATACCAACTCAGTGACAGCACAGAAAAAGAAGATATATAGATAAAACCACATCGAAATTCAGGGAGTATACTAAGCAAAATACAGAGAGGAAATTTGGAAGTGTTCAAGCAAAGAGAGGGAGGATATTTTGGCCCAGGATTACCAGTGGTGATCTAAAATGAGAGGAGAGAACAATAAATCCTGAAACAGGCTCCAGCATAGATCCCATCAGCCGTTTTAATTTTGTCCAAAAAAATATTCCTTACTATACAGAAATGAATTATGTTCTTTTCGGGTCGACCTTATCAAGACGACAGTAAATTATAAAAGCGTACAAGATCATAATAGTTATAACTGGACAAGGGTAAACCCGTTTATATTATCAATAAATGCTACTGCTTTAATTTGCAAGAGACGTTCTCGAATAATGCCTCGTTTCATTTCCTTTGACGAAAACAAAATACAATACAATTAGTAGCAGTATTAATGTTTCAGTGTCACGCACACGCTAATCTGATATGCGTAATACAAAATCTCACACCCTAATACCCCAAAGCGACACACTTTAAATGCATACGCATGTGCACGGTGTCACCCTTTATAATTTTAATATTATACCACAATCGTGTGTTCTAATTGCTTTTGTCTCCTCTAACAAGATTCGTATATATTGTAATAATTATTTTATAATTTACAACAAAACAATATATTAGATAAATTTTACATTTCTTATTTTAAATTTCTCACAGAAACTTTAACAGATTTATTTATTTAGATTATTTATAATAATTAATAGGTGTCATTATTAAAAAAAAAAATTACATTTGCTTCTTGGAAGCAATACTTGCCAAAAGTATTGATAAAATTTCAATCGTAAAATTAACAAAATCGTTTTAAAATTTCGTTGCTTAATTTCCGGTATTGTAAGGCCTGTAAATGGATAAATAAATCATCTCCGATATGTAACTGATACCAAAGAAAACCGTAAGAAACATGTCAGAGCTTTATAAAATTCCAAATTAATGAATAGAACAGTGGTATGGTTTACAAAACACATTAATATTATTACAAGAAAACAATAATAAAATATAAACCATGGAAATATAAGTAATAATAATAAATATCATTCGGAGAAACTAGGAAAAGAATATTTGAAATATTGTTTAACAAAAAGTAAAGGTATTGAGAACATAAGTAAGAGAAAAACAACGGTGAAAAAATTTCAAGTTTTAATTTGTTAAATTAAATTTGTGTTTGTTAAAATCTTTCTAAGTAATATTTTTTTTTAATGAAATTAAATGCCTTACCAATTTAATTTATCATTCAATTTCGAGTAAAAGTGCGCAATTTTTAGTTAACATTTTTATTTAATTATCTTTTTCATATAAACAAAAAAAAAATAATAATTTGTTATAATATTTTACAAACTTATTTTTATATATATTATTAGTATTTATAGTAATATATTTTTGAAGTTTTGTTAATGATTTATTTATATTTATTCTTAGCAATACTTAATATTACCAAATTATGAATCTTTAACAATTAACATAAGTTTTTAAACATGTTTAATGCGATAATTCATTACAATATTTCAATCGCCATTTAGCATAATTCTTAACTGTTTATAAGTTAAGTAGATTATCTTTTCTAGAAGGGCGAGGTAGAAATATTAAACCTAATACTAAAATGCTAAACACTATTTTATTAAAACAGTTATTATAATATCACAATATAATTTATTCAGAAATGCCGTAACTATCACAGATATTTTTAATTTCGTTAAATTTACATTTTAAAAATAAAAAACTACACAAAATATTTAAAGCTAATTCCGTTGCCTTCGATCATAGAAAAAATATGTATTTTGATACACTACGGATGGCTGGAGAATTTTCATGAGGAAGGTAAGGCCTATGTAACACCCCCTAATGGAATAAGTCTAAAATTAACATTATATAACGATTTTTTTTTTCTGAATTTGTAATAGAAGGTTCATTTTTATTATTTAACATCATTTCTTTGTTACTATAAAAGTTAAATATACAAATAACGTATGAAAGTTCCATTATTATTTAATTAGCGATTAAATAAAAGGCAGGCAATCAGCATTTTCAAGGTCATTTTGAATTTAAATAAGCCTGTACTAATATATTTCAGAAATTTAAATTCAAAATCACTAAGAAAATTCAGAAATAATCCCAGGTGCTGATCAAATTTTAACCGATTCAAGATATTAATGAGTTGAGTAAAAAAATAAATTTAATTCAAATCTGAAAAGTCAACAAATATTTTCCCCGAGAAATTCACGGTTTCTGCCAGTTCATATATTTCTCACGTTTCCGAAAAAGATATCGGTACTTTGAAAATGAATATTAAAATTTCAGTGTTTTATGTTTTTCAATCAGCTTATTTCTTCTTAGAAATTGTTCAAATTCTGAACAAAGTTTTAACGTTTTCAGTTTATTAGTTTACATATTAAATACTTTAGGAATATTAAAAAAAAAAAAAAAGGTCAACAAGATGTGAATGTCAATGATTTTTAAATAAGTTAAAATAAAAATCGAACAAGCTACTCAGAAAATACACGTCACGATAATAGATTTCCGGATAATTATAAAATTTTCAATTGCTTTCCAATTTTATTTATTTCATAGCCAATGGTAACTATCTTTTATATATTACCAGTCAACAATGGATTACCAGTTAGTATATGAGAGAATTATCATTTCACATTCATTTTGCAAATTTTTGAATTAAAAAAAAAAAAAAGTAATAAATAATAATAATAGAAATAAGGAACCCTTTATATACACTTATAACGCACACTTCAGAAAGAAATTAGCTTTTTTTAAGTAAGTGATGCAGATTTAGTTTAATAAAAATTTAGACACCGTACAAGGATATAAAAATATTACTACTCTAATCGCTAGTAGATAATATATTTTCCATCTGCAACTCATATACTTTAGTAAATTGTGAGTATATACCAACAATCTCAACTAGATCGGTATATTTTAGAAAAAAGTGTGTGAAGTAATAACGATTGAATAAAAAAGTACAATGTCATAAAAATGAATCAATCCAGTTTTCTTTACTAATTATCTGAATAAATGAAAATTTGCAAGAGAAGGTTCCAGAAGCTAACGATAATGAAAGTATCTCTAAAATAAAGTTTGAGAATGGGAAATGGCAGTCAATTTCCAAAACAGCACACAAATACGCGTCCATTCAAATAAAAGATCTTAAAAGCTATTCCTTAACATCTCCAGATAAAACCTCAATTATTTTTATTCAAGACTTCACTCAACTAGGATGAATAAAAATGTTATAAAGAAGAGAAAGAAATAACTAATATCGGAAATGATAAAGAGTTAAAGATGAAGTCAGTCAAAAGAAAATGGGAAAAAGAAATGAGGATAAGAAAAGTTCAGTTATCAAGCAACTGATGTTTAATCAATGGAATTTGGGCTTGATTATAGATCTAATGAAACAAAGAAGTAACTACGGTATAATTCGAAATCTACGATAATGTAATATGTTTTTTTTATTTTATAGACGTGTGTGATGACAGAATCCAGTTTGTAATTCTTGACTGAGGTCAACATTACAAGACACTAGTTTTATACCATTACCGGAATGGCGGCATACTGCAGACGTCGCCAAGGCAACCCTACCAATATTCCCAAACTTATTCAATCCCAAGGGAAACAGTGAATTTAACCCTTCCAACCAATCTCTTCAGAACGCCAACTAAAAATTCTTTTAAAAACCTCCAATAATCGCTACGAGAACTTAATTCCAAAGATAAAAATATAAATCTATTTCGATGGAAAGATGATTTACATTTTTTAAATACATTTCATTTAAATTTAACAAAAAATTTGTAGCCATTACTTTTTAAAGAAATTCTACAGAAATGAGAAAACACACAAAGAAAGAAAGAAAAAGTAGATTTACATATACCAGCAGAATTAACCTACAGGTACTAGAAAACTAACTATCTATACTCAATAGATTGACAAGAAATATAAATACGTTATCATAAGGATTGAATTTTGTTTTATTTCTGAAATACTCGCAACTAAGTTTGCCAGTAATGGTAAAGAAGATAACAAAATTATTAAATAGATCATGAACTTCAGGTAAGACACAAACTCAATGAAACCAATCAAAAGAATTATAAAAATTTAATGAATTATTCTAAAAACTCTAACTAAATAGTACTTTAGGATTAATTCAGACACAAACTATACACACCGAAAGCAATATATGTTATTAAATTTTTGATTACTATATTTTTTCCTGTTACTGTATTTTTTTTTCATTTACTACGAAAAAATGAGCTAATCTGTAACATTACGAACGATGTTAATAAGCAATATTATTCTGCCTGTATTCAAACCTACCGATGTCTGTCTGATCAATGATTCTGACATCGACACCAGTTAAAAAAAAATTACAATATCATTATGAAATTATTAAATATTAACCATTTTTATCTTAAATTTTAATCTGAATTTAATTTTATTCATTGTTGTTTCAGCTTTTCATCTTTCTTACATCTCTCTATAGTTTTGTCCTTGTCTTTTCAAAATGATCTCAAAACGAGCCCAGTTTATTATTATCATATTCACTCTATAGAACCACGATTCCCTCTATTTAATGGAATATAATACCATTAGAACTTTACCATTAGTAAGAATAGTACTTTATACTACAACCAGAAACTACCTTATGAGTTATAATTTCACTTATTAAAAAACTTTGATTAATTATAAATATATAGAGCGTATCAGAATCTTTGTGTATTAATGTACATAATTTTTTTATTGCGTTTAACAGTACTTTTAATAATATCAACCCTTACCGGCTTCTGCGGGCCGAGTGGTAGCGTCTCAGCCTTTCATCCGAAGGTCCGAAGTTCTAATCCCGGTCAGGCATGGCATTTTCACACGCTACAAATCATCCAAATCTCATCCTCTGAAGTAATACCTAACAGTGGTCCCGGAGGTTAAAAAAAAAATATAAAAAAAAATAGTATCACCCCTTATACAACATTTTATTTTATTTTTTATTTCAGTTACATTAAAATCTTTTTACTAACTTCGTCTGAGTGGATTTTACATGAGTATAAAACAGCACAGAAACAGATTTTTATACTTCGCTATCGACGTCTATTACTAAATAATTAGATACCACATTTTAACAATAACCGCTAATAAAATTCTTTACCTAAAAGAACTTAAGCCAGTTAAATAAAACAATAAATCATGTTAAGTAAGCTGGCTAAGTAAAAAAAAAGACTTTATATCACTGTTACGACTTATGTATGCGGGAATCCATAACAACTACCGACAAAAAGCTAATAATGTTTACATCCATTTTAATTTTTTATTCTACTTTCAATTTATGTGATATTTTTCAGCTCAGTGAATTTTATTAAAAATTATAATGATTCCTAAGTGGGCCAAAGATTTCAATGTCAAGATTTTATTTTGGAGTTCAATGTAAACCCCAAAGTACTATCAGTCTGCTTCCTAATACCTTTAGTCTTCAAGAAAACGCGTTATTCACTTGTAATAAAAGTAATTAATTTTTAATCACAATATAACAATCACAAAAAAGAAAAAAAAATCAATAATAAAACTATTCAATTATACGGCATTCGCACTACAAAACAACATTGAAGGTAGTCCAGTTGAAATGCATCATGTTACTGGAACTGATATTCAGATATAATGACTATATATCTGAATAAAATAAAGTCATTATATCTTCATTTGTTGTAAAGCATTTAAACTGCGTCCTCATACATTTTCAATTGTTGTTGTTTTTTTTTTATTTTTTTTTATTATTATTCAATTAAATTGTTAATTGGAAGCAGTATCACTAGTATTGTTTTTATGAACTTCTTCTCGGCCTGTTTACTTGAAAGGTTTTTTGTATTAAACAAATTGTAAATAAAATTAAGTAGTTTATCATTTATTACATTTCTTAACATGTGCTTCTTAATATACATGCCTCTTAATATAATATGCCTCCTTAAAATACATATACAAACGTCTGAAATAATTATGGAATTGCAACAAAAATTTACTTATTTTTCCAACCCACCGATTATTTGCTCCTACAAATCTCTAGTGTGTGTGTGTATCATTTAGATTCTTAGTTCCTTAATTCGGAATTATAAACAAACCATATTCCTCAATACGGAGTAGAAACCGAAATACAAAACGTACGGGTTAGTATTAAATAAATTTAAAGTTCCTAATAGGGAGAACAAATTTATTACTTTAAATAAGAATAATAACTATAACGAATGCATTAAACTTAAAACGGTTTTTTTTTTAAATCTGTGAAAAGTCTTACTGAATAAATAGTTTAGCTTTAGATTTACCGGCAGACATACTTTTGAAATATTATTACAGATCTTTCGTTATGAGAAGTATTTTATCCAAACTAAAATGAATTTTAAAAATTTTATGTAATGTTTCTTCGATTAATATGCAAGTTGCCAATAATATAATGTATGGTACAAAATATAACAAGTATATATATATATATATATCAGAATACATAGCAAGATTTTATGCACACGGCTATGCAGAATGATCATTCAATAAAAA
>JAAAKQ030467131.1:2057-24121 GCA_010016005.3 Zanna intricata | reverse complement strand
ATCCGTATAAAAATTTTTATTTTTACTAGGATTTGAACCTTAGAACTCTTGACTTCGAAATCAGCTGATTTGCGATGCCGTGTTAACCACTAGACCAACCTGGTGGGTTATATCTGGTTACCTGGGAATCTGATTCAAACAGGGATTTTTTTTTGTTTTTTTATTATTTACATTCATTTTAAAATCTTAGATTTAGGTGGATAAGCTCTTTTTTTTTATATAATTTTTTAACTTTTTTTTTTGTTGGATTGAAATCTTCTTTCATTTTAAGTTTGTTGAAGATTAATTATTTTTTGGGTTTTTATTTATTTTTTTTACTGGGTTTTACATAATTTTTTGGGGTTTAAAAATTGTTATATTAGTAGATTTAAAAATTTATTTTATGAACTGGGCAAAAATTATTTTCGCCTGTTTATCAAAAACATGTCTTCCAGATTTTGTTGGAGGTTTGGCCTGCTCAATGTATTATAAATAGCCGCAGTATTTTGACTGTGCTAAGGTAGCACAATAATTAGTTTTTTAATTGAGGTCTAGAATGAAGGGTTGGACGAGAAGTAAACTTTATTATTTAAATTTTATTTTTTAGTAAAAAAGCTAAGTTGTTGAAGAGGGACGATAAGACCCTATAGATCTTTATTTTTTTTGCATTTTTTTTTTTTATAGTTTATTTTAAATTTCTTTTGGTTAAAAATTTTGCTGGGGTGGTAAATAAAATTTTAATCTTTATTTTTTTTTTTTCATTTTTTTATGTTATTTTGATCCTTTTTTTTGATTATAAGATTAAGATACCTTAGGGATAACAGCGTTATAGTTCTGGAGAGTTCATATTGATAGAATTGTTTGCGACCTCGATGTTGGATTAAAAATTTCTGTGAGGCAGGTTTTACAGTTTAAGGTCTGTTCGACCTTTAAAATTTTACATGATCTGAGTTGAAGCCGGCGCGAGCCAGGTTGGTTTCTATCTTTTTTAATTTTATTCTAATTGGTACGAAAGGATTTTTAGAAGTGTAATAGTTTATTTGCTAATTTGGCAGATTTAAGTGCTTTAGATTTAGAATTTAATTATGTATTTTTACAGTTAGTCAATTTTTTTTAGTTTTGCTTATTTTATTATCTATCGCTTTTTTTACCTTGTTTGAACGTAGGATTTTGGGTTATATTCAGTTCCGCAAAGGTTCTAATAGGGTTGGTATTTTTGGCCTTTTACAACCTTTTTCAGATGCTTTTAGGTTATTTAGAAGGGAGTTTTATTTTGTTAGATTTGGTAATTATCTGATCTATTTTTTTGTTCCTATTTTAGGTTTAGTTGTTTCTCTTTTATTTTGGTTATTATTTCCTCTTAGTTTTAATTATGTTGGGTTTGTTTATGGTTTATTATTTTTTTTTATGTTGTTCTAGTATTGGTGTTTATATTATTATGGTTGCTGGTTGGTGTTCAAATTCTATATATTCTTTATTGAGTTCTATATGAAGAATTTCTCAGAGTATTTCTTATGAGGTTGTTTTTTTAAAATTATTTTTTGTTTAATTATTCATTGTGAATCCTTTAATTTAATTGATTTTTATTATTTTCAATTTGATTTGTTTTTTTTTCATTTCCTCTATTTTTATTTTTCTTTCTTGTATTTTAGCTGAAACTAATCGTTCACCCTTTGATTTTTCTGAGGGGGAGTCAGAATTGGTATCTGGTTTTATTGTTGAGTATAGATCTTTTACTGATCGTTATCTGTCTGTACGTTAAACTAACCAACGTTAGTTCGTAAATGGCGCCACTGAAATTCTATACTGAAATAAGAAATGAATAAATATAATCTAACCAAATTCAATCTACGCTGGCTAGCCAAGGTTAGCGAGCGTTACGTTAGGTTAGATTATAAGTACTTTTCAACAAGATGCCCGTAGCCGATCTGTACCTAGTCAATTAGTTGCTAGATAGAGATACTGAAAGAAGGAAATAAATAAATAGTACATTTTTTCTTTTTAAATACAAACATTGTACTATAATATAATTAAAATAACACAATAATACTGTAATAATAAAAATAGTAAAATAAGGTATAGTATTTTTTGAGTACGGTAATTTACGTCTATCATTTACCGTATAACTTAACAACAACCTAATTTGTATTTCTACATTAAATGCGAGTCTCAGTTTACGCGTTTTCATTATACGCGGAAATTATCCGGAAAGTAACACCCGCATAAATTGAAGGTGCACTGCATAATAAATTTATATAATAAATAAATATAAAAGTATAAATATAATCTAACCAAACTTAACCTACGCTTCGCTTCGCTCGCTAGTCAAGGTTAGCGATCGTAGTTTAAGGTTGATTAGATTGTATATATAATTTACAATAAAACTGTAACTTATTTATAAGTTAAAATGGCGTTAGATGGAGCCACCCTTTCGGTGGCGCCATCTAACAACTGACTAACTACAGTACAGCTGTGGGTATCTTCTTGAAAAGTACCACATTTTATTTATTTATTTTCTTGTTTCAATATAGCGTTTCAGTGGTTTGATTAAAATATTGATTGAAACGATTATAAATGGCGGGCAAGTAACCTTTACTTGTACTGTAAGGTACTTTATAGTAGTAATAATGTCAATTACGTATTTTGAAAATATTTCAGTTTATAAATTATCTGCAAAAAAAACAACAAAATAGTCATTTTCTTTTGTTACTATTAGTTTAGAGTATAAAAAATTAACATTATACAACACGTACAATGAAATGTTACGTGAGAGAAATATGTAAAACAGTTTTTTTTGAATTATGATAATTACAAACTTTTTTTATTATTTATGCAACTACATTTTCACATTCGCACAAAACACGGTTATTGCAAGCAATTATCAGTTTATCTGCAAGCAGTACATTATTGTAAACTTATGAAATCCAAAATATAATTTACCTAAAGAAATTAGTTTTCATTATATCTGTAAAACGAATTAAAGTATCCTAAAGATTAATTTTGTTGTTAAAATTTTTTTCTCATAAATTAACTGGATTCTCGTACTGAAAAATCGACTGTTGTACATTGTTCACCAAAATCTATTTTGAGTGAAAAGAAAAGAAAAGTCGCGAAATATGTTACTTATATCATAATGTAATTTTGATAACTTGTGATCCGAACAAAAAACGTTTATCTAAAATATTTTTTAAAATTCAAAATATTTACATTACATAAATACTGTGAGTATCATAGGATTATCTCAAAGCATACTTCGAACCGCGTCAGTAAATGTCATTTGTTTTTCAAAAAAACTTCTAGAAAAGTAATCTATTGAGGTACACTCGTACAATTTTTTAAAGGATTATGTTCATCTCTATATAACTTGATAGAGGATCCTTATAGCGTAAAATACAATTTAGTATTCAATATTGGAGTGTACTCCAGCGCCGCAGAATGAGTGGCTGAGAACTAAATAAAACCATTAACGCTTGTGCGACTATAATCGTGATGGTAGGGACGTTTATTTTACTAAAGTCAAATAACCAAAAGAAACCCACCGGTTGGTCTAATGGCTAAACTCGTCAAATCAGCTAATTTCGAAGTTGAGAGTTCTATGGTTCAAATCATAGTAAACATGAACTTTTATACTGGTTTGAATACTAGATTATGGATACCGGTGTTCATTGGTGGTTGAGTTTCAATTAACCACACATCTCAGAAATGGTCGACTTGAGACTGTACTAGATTACACTTCGTTTACATTTATACATATCGGCCTCATTCATCCTCTGAAGTAATACCGCACGGTAATTCCGGAGACTAAGCAGAAAAAAGGGATAACCAAAAGAACGAGAATTTTCCCAACACAAGCACAAGGACAGTTGTAGAAAATTTTTGTAGAAATCAGATATATAGTTATATAGAGATCAGTGTTCAAAATACTAAATCAGAACTCTTCCTCTGCATTGGTTTAAAACATGGTTTTAACCTTTCTCTTGCACTTCTACTTTTACAGCTCTGTGCATGGGATGTTTTATTTTATGTAGTTCTAGCCACTCATTTGGTGGTGTCAGTTTATACCAATTCCAATACGTGGGTCCTCTATCCAGTTATCTAAAGATCAGTGAGAAATTACTATCCTCAAATTTATTTTTATATAATTATTATTATTATAATTCTGGTAACAAATGTATGTTATTAACTTAATGTTGGCTGCACTGATGTTCAGCTGATTTATTAGATTCAGAGTGAGATTGAAGTCCATTTTGAAATCAATGGTTCGGGTATTGTCCTAACTTTTTCATTCCGTGTTATTATGTGATCGTTATTTTTTTATTTAGTTGAAGAATTAGATAAATATACAGTACTCGGACAAAAATGAAGATCTGGACTTCAGACTATACTTTTAAGTATGCAGTTTATTTATGTTTCACTATTTTTTAAGAATTTGTGTTGAACTTGAATTAAGAAGTGTTTGCCAAAACTTACAACCTTGATTTTTTATTATTATAATTTTTAAATTCCTGTTTACTATGGCAGATACTTTCCTGCATATTATGTCCTTAGCTACGTTATTTTTAAAATTGAAATAATCGTAAAACGTATTGTTTTTGTGCTTTAATATTTATTGTAAGAGAATTGTAAAGATTAAATTAAAGGTTAGGAAAGAGTGATAGTTATATTCTTGTTACATACCGCCCTAACTAATGTTGTGTTATAATTAATATGTATTTTTGAAATTGTTTAACCGAAATAAAATTAACATTTTTATAATATTGTCTATATTGTGTTTTGTATTTGATAATATTAGAGGTTATGATATATTTGTTTTAATTCATTAGTGATTCATCTGTCTATATAAAGTTTAATTTTTATAATATATGATATCAAGTCTGACTTTTATATGTAAAAGAAAAAAAAAAATTAAAAATAAATAAAAAGTTGAATTTCATGTTTTTTCTGGTTTTGAGCTACTCAGATAATTTTACAAAAATGTTACTCTAGAAATAGGGTGAATGAGAACACCATTAAACTTTGTAGCTTCTTGAACACCAGTAGTTTTTGAGGTAAAACACCGAAATTTGTATTCTGATCAGTTACTTGATCACCTTCAATTTTTTTTATACTTCAGTATACCATAGTAGGTATGCCTTAGGATCAGGAAGATACAAGATTGAAATATCTGAAAGCAGGTTTGGTCAGCTTCTGACTTGTTCAAGGTCAGAATCTGTGACTAGTCAATTAGAAATCAGTTTAGTGAGTAATGTTAACCAGTTCAGAAGCTCATGTGAACAGAGATTAAGGTTAGAGTTGAGGTCAAAGTTAGTGTTAAAGGTTTTTGGAAAGAGGAATAAACCATTAACTAACCTTAATAGTCTTCAGTCTGAGTCAGCTGTTGAAGATGACTCTTTGTAGAAGATTGCTCTTTGTAAGATGATTATCCATTGTTCAAATGATTAATTGCACAGAATATGTGTTATCTTTCTCTTTAGTGACTAAATTTCTGAATGTAAATTTGGCCAAGTGTCCTATGAAATAGTGTAGTGTTGCCATATGTTGGTAATTCATCCATAACCTCTTTCCACAAAAGTTTCACTTCGATTCTAATATTTAACCTCTCTCTCCATAGAACAAATTAGTATCTGAACAGCCGGCCTTCGTGGCGCGAGTGGTAGTGTCTTGGCCTTTAATCCCGGAGGTCCCGGGTTCGAATCCCGGTCAGGCATGGCATTTTTCACACACGCTACGATTCATTCATCTCATCCTCTGATGATATAACCTTAACAGTGATTCAGGAGGTAAAAAAAAAAAAAAAAAAGTATCTGAACAGGAACAGGTCTTGATAACTCACAAAACTGATACCTAATTGACTAAAGTACTGATAACGCAGTAGTGTGGTCATTGGCATTGCATCCTAGTAAAGGTAAAAATTTTTGTACGTATTTGAATACTAGATCGTGTATCCCGGTGTTCTTTGGTGGTTGGGTTTCAATTAACTACACTTCTCAGGAGTGGTCGTCCTGGGGGATTGTACAAGACTACATTTAATTCATATTCATACACATCATGCGAATTCATCCTCTGAAGTAATACCTTACGGTAGTTCCGGAGGCTAAACAGATAAAGATGAAGGTCATTGGTATAGCACTGGTCAGTTACTATCCAAACCTGCTTTCTGACATTTAGATCTTCCAATATCTGATATCCAAGTATATTTATTGCAGAATATTAAATTACACACAGGTCAACAAAAAAAAATATATATATATATAATGTGGAAGTGAGCTAAAAGTAGGTGAATTAGAATTTATTTTTTTATGCTTAATCTTAAAATTTATTCAGTTTTTTTTCATCACCCTTAGATTTTCAGTTATGATACTATAAAATATTGAGAACCTTCTTAAATAATAGAGTATAAAAATAATAATAATAATTACTATAAAAATTGTTACCCTTATTTTACAGCAAGTCATACCAATAGCTGAAACTCGTACAGAAGAAAATTTCATCAAGTTGAATTACTCATTACTTGACTCATTGACATGTCTGGCTTGATATGAAATGACATTATTTGATTGTTATGTGTCAATTATAAGTCTACAGCATGCGTTACAGTATAAATCAGATGTGAATAAGCAAACATGCTTACGTAAATTTGTATTTTTTGTTCTACGAATGATAGAACGAATAAATTTAAGGGGTTGTAACTTAAGATGTTACGAGATGGGTTGTTACGGAATACATATTCAGATTCAATGTATAAAATACTATTAGAATACCTACTCCCTTTTAGTTCAAAATGTTTTATTGACTAGTGTGTTTAAGAAAATTTATGTTGATTAAGTAATTGCTCAGAATTACCTTTAGTTTAATATGCGACTGCCACATACCTTTTTATTTCTGGTATATAATTTTGAAAAATGTAATCACTGATTTTTATTATTATTATTATTGTTGTTTTTTATGGCAGTTTTTTCTCAGAGAATAGAGTTTCTAACAACTGTTAAAAACAGTTGTTAACAGAGTATTAGTAGAATAGAATCATTAACCCATCGGGCTGGTTGGTTAACTCGAGTGGGCCACTCTAGTGGTTAACGCGACTTTGCAAATCAGCTGATTTTGAAGTCTAGAATTCTAAGGTTCAAATCTTAGTATAGGTAGTTATTTTTATACGAATTTGAATACTAGATCGTGGATACCAGAGTGTTCTTTGGTGGTTGGGTTTCAATTTACAACACTTCTCAGAAGTGATCGACCTGAGATTGTACAAGACTACACTTCATTCATATTCATGCACATCATCCTCATTCATCCTCTGAAGTAATACTTTACGGTAGTTCTGGAGGCTAAATAGAAAAAGAGAGAGAATAGAATCATTATTGACAATCTGTTAAATGGTTTTAAAAAGAAATTACTAAAATATATAAATAAAAAATTATAAATTACTAAACAGCCACTTAAATTTCTGGTAAGAATAAAAATAATGTAAATTGAACCACTGATATAGTCAGTTATGCATTAAATCAATGTTAAAATGGAAATAATTAAAATGTAATGAATAAATGTTAAGAAATATGTTAAGAAAATTAACTGTGTAATCAAAATAAAATACTGAACAAAACATAAATTATAATATCAATAAAATACCTTCAAAAATGGAGAAAATCTTGAAAAATTAAAAAGCTACAAATTTAACTAATAAAAGTTGAAATTACATAAAATGGAAATTAATGCAATGAATGCAAATCAAACATAATCCGATTTTAAATAGAAGATGAATTGATTGTAGGTTGCATTAATTTACAAATTGCATCTTAATTGCCAAATTATAGGGAGAATTTTTGTAAAAATTAGCCAACATACTCATCAGAAATATATAAAATTCTGTAGGTATACCTTCATTTCTTCTACCAAAGATTTACAAATACAAATTCTAAGAGAAGAAAAATATATAGAGATATTTAAACCCAAATTGGTTCTTCTTCAGTTGCGGCAGGGGAAGATAACATTTTTTCCCTGCTAATAAAATATCTTACCCTTCTCCAAAAAGATAAAAAGTATTTTTAGTGGTGTCTTTGAATGAAAAATCTGTCATCAGTTGATGGTTGTACCATGATTTTGTAGTTTTTCAGAAGAATTCTTGTTAATTACTAGTGGTTTTTGAATGTTCTACTTTGGCAGTGCTGGAATCTATAGAGGCTTAATAAACTTGACAGTCTGCTTTTGCCTGGAGCAACTGAATCTTTTATTCTTCCAGGTTTAGGTGTTTCAAACTGTTACAATGATTCCAGCAGTTCTTTGAAACTACCATCAGTTATGTGAATGCTTGCAGCTTGTTTTCCAGCTCTCTTGGCTTTATTAGTACTAGGCAGCATGTTCACGACTTGACTTAATTTAAAGAACTACGCTATATGTTTAAAACTGGCAATAGCGTTTGTTTCTTGTACTATGTCACAGCTTCTTCAGTAAGCTAGGAAATTTTCCCTCTGAGGCCTGGTATTTTTACTAGTTCTTTAAAGATTTCACGCATCAATGTTTTCATATTATGGAAGAATGCCAGATTAAGAGACTGAGTTAAATAGATTGAGTTATTGGGAAAAAGTTTAAAATTTATATTGCTTTTATTGCAAACATGTATTATATATCCTGTGACAAGTATTATGATATGTTGTTTCCAAATTAATACTTTATAAGTTAAGCTTTGTAGAAAAGATATAGCTGTTGATTCGATCCAATAAAAGTTAAACCAGATTTGTTCATCCCAGTTTAGTCATTTCATTTGTAAACAAAACTCTTATTACTTAATGATTTTATTAAAAAACTTTGAAATTTGAAGCTTTTAAAATTATATACATTTGTTCTAATTTAATTTTAGGACCTATTGGAGGTAATTTTGCAGTTAATTCTTCAGTGTTAGAACTGGAGAGGTATCACATAGTTTTTCCCCTCTTAAATTGCCCCTTTAGTTATCCAGCTATATTTGTGCTTAATTGATCTGTTGCTGGTGTGTCTTTACAGTCATTTTCACAAGGTTTAGGCAGCATTTTTTTTATTATCTTTGCTAAAAAAATCTTATAGCCTTTATTTAAAATTCTGACATGCTTGTTCTATTGGTTATTGCATGTTCCTTGAAATGTTGAACTGCTGAATTTATTGCCAGAAGTTCAGAAATATTTGCAGGCAGGCTTTTCATGTAATTGGTCACCACACCTTACCACACAGTTGCTGTTTGCAGCTGTTACAAATGCACTTCACTTGTATTTATTAAAATGGTAATTTTTTATGTAGTCTAATAATTTGAAGATATTTGATTAAATTAGATTTTTATGTAGATAAAAATAAGTTTGCTTCAATCAGCTTAGAAGACAGTGCCTCAAAAACCCAGAACCAGGGCAGAGGTTGTTGCCTTAAATTCCTTAATCTTGGGAATAATCTTACTCCTAACTAAAGCTGAAGTGCTTCACAGATTCTCTATATAAGTTGATCATACTGATCCTCAAAGTACTTAACAAGGGAGTCAGAGCTACCTAACATTCTGTTTAGCTCTAAAATACTCATCAAGCAGATAGATTATCTTGTGAAACCCGCCTGGAAACAACTGCCACTGCCAGATCTTTCTCACCTGAGTAGGCAGAGGAATCATTGATTCTTACTTCCATCACGTCCCCAGCCCCACCCTGTTAGGTCTTGGGCTGTTTTCTCATATCAATGGCTTCCGATATTTCCACCAGAATATCCTACAAAGTCTAAGATAGACTTAAGGTGTGTCAAACTGTTACAGTGATTCCAGCAGTTCTTTGAAACTATCATCAGTTACATGAGTGCTTGCAGCTTGTTTTCCAGCACTCTTGGCTTTATTAGTAAAGCCGACTGGAATTATAATATAATTTATTTAAGATAAATCTTGCCTTATCTTCTACTCCTAGATATGAACAAGCTCACAAACATGAAAACTGCCTGCAGCAAGTTATGAACAGCCGGAGTACTCTTCACTATAAATCCCCTATCACTCAGCACCTCTTAGCCACCACTGGATTGATCTTGTAAATACATACTGCAGCAAGTAGTCACAAGACCTCTGATTAAGGTTCACTCCCATAGGGTGTAAGCAGCACTAGAGTTTGGACTGGAGTTAACTAGGTTAAATCCTTGCTTATAACTAGTACTAAAAATCAGTAGTTGTTGCCACTCCTTTGCAACGTACCTTTCAGAACCAGAACTATTGAGTTTTGAAGGGCTCTTGATGAAGTGGATGTGCATCAAATCTAACCCGATTACCAAACTCTGTGAAGAAAATCAAAAAATAAGTCATCAATGTTCTAATAAGTGCATGTTGCAAAAACTTTAATTGACAAACAATCCAACACTAGTGGTGATACACACTCAACCAGTTGCTCAAATTATAGCCAAAGACAAGCTCAATGCAACAATTCTGGCTATATCAGCAGGACCTGAGTAGTTGTTAGGGTTTGTTTCGTCTGCTTTTTTATGAAGCAGGTGGATGAGGGCTGCCATCCAGTGTTCTGGTAGTTCTTCTTTGATCCAGATGTTGGCAAGCGTATAAAGGGTGATTTTTGCTAGTGTTCCTGCATGTTTCCAGATCTTAACAAAGGTCTGATCTTTTCCTGCCACTTTGTAATTCTTCATCTTACTCAATGCTTGGTAGACTTCTTTTATTGTCGGAGGGTTGATGTTTTTTGGTGTTATCAGGATTTTGGTGTCAAAGTTTAGGAGTTTTGTTGGTTCTTTGCAATATAGGAGTTCGTTGAAATATTTAGCAAGAATTTCCATGTTGTCTTTGCTGTTACGTGCCAGATTATGATTCTAATCCTACATTAATAGGATTTGGGAGTTTGTATTTCTGTAGTTTTTTTTTTAAGGTTTGGTGTCTTTTGACTGTGTTTTGTTGAATTTGTCTTCTATTGATTTCAGTGTGTTTACAGAGTTATATGTGTGATTACCAGGTTGTTTCATGAAGAAACAGAAAGAATTTCAGGATGAGTTCTACTAGTGATGGCGAAAGATTTTGCCATGATTCCTGGGCAAAGAGTGAAATAGGCCTTACTGAAATTTTAGAAATCCAAATTAAGGAGTATGCTTGGTGAGTTCTTATGGTTTTTGACCTGATACAATCAATAAAACTGGTTTTAGAACTGTCTCTGCAGTGGTATTTGAGAAAACTGGGCTAGAACGCAAAAGGTTGTGGTGAAAACCCTGTTTTTTTTTATGTTTTATGTACAGTAACTTTGTTACGTGGGTAAAGTACATAAAACGTTTAAAAAACTTATGGAGACTTTAATTATGAACAAATTTATGAAAATAAAGTACAAAACGAAAACAAGTTAAAAAAAATTTATTAACATTAAAATATCCAAAATGTAGCTGAAAAATTACATTAATTTTTAAACAGAAAGTGAACACTTCTTTTAACATCTGAGAATATCTACTTTAGAAATAAAATCATTCAACAAAATTAGAATCGACAGAAAAGATGTAAACATAAAATACCAGTTTATTAACTTTATCCATAAATGTTGAAAAGAAAAAAGTATTAATGGTAAAATGAATGATTTTTTTTTTTTTTTCATAAGTTGGCAGTATTGACAGCTGTAAGTTTGTATACAGAATGTGAATGAATAGTTTAGTACACTTTTAAAAGTTGTAGTCAATTGTGAAGAGTGTGTGTCAAATTGAAGTGTTTTTGTTCCGCATTTTCAAAATGCCATTTCAGTTTTCAAGTTAGGAATATGCTAACAATAATTTTTATGCACGGTTATTGCATTAGTAATTAATTGGCTGCAAAAATGCAATATCAAGAATGATTTCCTAATAAAAGAATTCCAAATGGCAAAACTTTCACTTCAGTTTTCTATTTTTTACGCTCAACTGTTTCTTTTCCTATTTGATCTTATTCTGTTAAAAGACAAGATTAACATCGTTTCGCTTACGAGATGAAAGTATTACAGCAAATTCTAATAACTCAGAGCTTAGTTCTTGATGAATTTTAAATTGCATTGGTTTGCCACGCAGTACAGTATGGCAAATACTTAACAAAGAAATTTCTACCCGTACCACTATCTGAACATTCAAAACTAACTGCCAGGTCACTTTGCAGTTTGTCCATATTTTGTCATTGCTTCTAGAGAACCGCTATAATGTATTTTATTTGGTGATGAAGCAACATTTACAAGAGATTGACGAAATAAACATAATCAATCGCACAAAAATAAACAAAATAAAAACAACACATGTTAAACAACACACAAAAAATAAAATAAATCGCACATGTATCAAAATAAACATCACTGGGATTTTGCCACAGTAGAAAAAAGTTTTCAACACAGGTTTTTTTTGTTAATGTTTGGCGTAGAATTTTTGATAAGCATATGATTGGATCGTTTATTTTTTAAGGTCTCCTTATGGGAATCAAGTATTTAATTTTTTTTTTTGGAAAACAACTTGCTACAGATTTTAGATGACATTCCACTAATAACATACAAGAAATGATTTTCATCAAGCTAGGGTTCCTATACATTTTTGTTGATAAGTAAGAAATTACTTGAATGTAACATTTAGGAACAACTGGATCGGGCGAGAAGGACAAATTAATTGGTGCCTTTGATCACCTGGAATATTATGTGTGAGGACATATGAAATCGATACTAAAAAAGGTACTTAAAAAAGAAGAACTGATGGCAAGAAGTTGCGGTGCACTTGAAGTTGTATGAAATAATCCAGATACAGTGAAAAGAGCCGCCCAAAGAATTTTTAAACAAGCAGAGTATTGTTTTAATAGTGAAGAAGGACATTTTGTTAATTTGTTTTTAAAGTTTTATTTTTTTTAAATGTTGTATTACCAGATATGCTTGGTTTTTAAAAATATTATTCTTTCTGTTTAAAAATCAATGTAGTTTTTTTAGACATGTTTCAGAAATTTTGATAATAAAATTTTTCTTTTGTAGCTTGTGTTTTTTAACTTTATTTACATCATTTTGTTCAAAATTTAATTCTCTATAACTTTTATGTATTTATTCCCCATGTAACAAAGTTATTGTATGTAAAACATAAAAATGTGGGGTTTTCAACAAAACTTTTTATATTCTAGCTCAGTTTTCTCAAATATCTCTGCAGATACGGTTCTAAAACCTGTTTTATTCAATTTATCAGATAAAAAACCATAAGAAATCATCAAGCTTATTTCTTAATCTGGATTCCTAGAATTTCAGTATGATCTTATTTCACTATTTGCCTAGGAATCATGGTGAAATCTATCACCAGCCGTAATTCGCTAACGAAATGTTTCCGTACCAGTGTTTTATATAAATTTTTTTCATTATTTTCACTGGTAGAATTCATTCTAAAATTCATTTTGATTCTTTGTGAAATACCCTTATATATATATATATTTTTTTTTTTTTTTTTTTTTTTTTATAAAAGAAGCAAAAATTTGTAACATTAGAAGTAAATTTACTCTTGGGCAAAAATGCTGATAAAATTGAAATAAAAATAACTTAATTCTATTATTAGTTCTGTTGAAGTTTATATTTCCTGTTTTATTTTTACATTTGTAAATGAACAAACATAATCTGTTCAAGTGCATTAGTGTTTGTTCATTAATCAAGTGTGACATTCCTCAGCTTTGCATCAGGCAGTGTTTAGTCTACAAGTCAGTTTACATTTTTGTTTTGTTTTATTATTAAATAGATTACTCATATTTAAAACATAAACAAACACATACCACAGGACAGAGGCTGTCCTGTAAAGAATGCAAAAAATAATATTCTAATAAAATAATTAATTATAAAATTACAGTATTTTAATTTTAATAACAAATTATATTTATTGGAATTACTTAAGCAATATAATATCACACAAATCCCGTTACGATTTTGCTGGCATATTCTTCCTCTTTCAATGATCATGCCACATCTGTGATTCAGTTTCAATAACACATCAAAGCTCTACCTGTCATTTGATTGTTTGTGGTTTATTTACTTAGCCCACTGGGCTGATCTAGTGGTTAACACGACGTCGCAAATCAGCTGATTTCAGAATTGAGAGTTCTAAGGTTCAAATCATAGTAAAGGCAGTTACTTTTATACGGATTTGAATATTAGATCGTGGATACCGGTGTTGTTTGGCGGTTTATTATTATTTTTTTTTTTTAACCTCCGGAACCACTGTTAAAGGTATATCTTTAGAGGATGAGATGAATGAATTATAGTGTGTGTGAAAAATGCCATCCCTGACCAGGATTCGAACCCTGGACCTCCAGATGAAAGGCCGAGATGCTACCACTCACGCCACGGCGGCCGGCATTGTTTGGTGGTTTGGTTACATTTAACCTAACTACATCTCTTAGGAGTGGTTGATCTCAGTCTTTTCCAGACTACATTCTTACCGGTAGATTTCACTTATATTGCACTACATCTCCAGCTACCTTAGGCCTGACAAGGCAATAGCAGTAATTGCATTTGCTTACATACACGCCCAGACCTGGCAGTTGCTGGCTGCAGAAATAATAATAATGATTAAAAATGAGCAGCATACTTTAGTTTACTTTTAATAACATATGTACCTAATTTGTTTATTTTAAAATGAAAGGTTGTCCTTGCTATTTTGTACCATTTTCTTTCATGTTTCCTTTATTACAATTGTTGGGTTATCATTTTATTATTGTTTTATATTTTTGCCACAGTGCATTATCATAAAACATTATTCTATACATGTAATGGGTTAATTTGAACTAGTCCATCGGGCTGGTCTAGTGATTAACGCGACATCGCAAATCAGCTGATTTTGAAGTTCAGAGTTCTAATGTTCAAATCCTAGTAAAGGTTACCTCTGCTAGTGCATATAAAAGTACTTTTAAGTACTACTTTTATATGGATTTGAATACTAGACCGTGGATACCAATGTTCTTTGGTGATTAGGTTTCAATTAACCATACTTCTCAGGAGTGGTCAACCTGAGGTTGTACAAGACTACACTTCATTCACATTCATACATATCTAGCTCATTCATCCTCTGAAGTAATTGGAAGGAAAGTCATTTTAGTAAAAATTAATGAATGTTATGTAATGTTTGAAAATTTAGTATTAAATATGTTCTTTAATTTGTGGTTTTTTTTTTTTTTTTTTAGTCACCCTTGGGAAACTGTAGTTCAAGCTGCATGGAGAAAATATCCAAATCCGATGAATCCTGCAGTTATAGGTACTGATGTGGTTGAACGTAAAGTTGAAGATGGTATTTTATTAACACATCGGCTTGTTAGCTCAAAATGGGGACTACCTCGTTGGGTACAATCTGTAAGTTATCTTCATATAACTGTTACAATGGAAATTTTCAAGTGCCCAAAAATAGAGAACTGAAAACTCTTAAAAAGTTTGAAAAATTTTGGTAAAGGAATTAGCTTACTTTCAAAAGTTAATTGCTTTAACTGTAACACTTACATTTTATAAATTTATAAACATTCTGCATTATGACATAAGTTTAATACATTATTTTTTTTTTACTCTTAATTAATAAAGTTATTTTTTAATCTTTACATAGAACTAGCAGTTAATGATGTTAAAGAACAATTTAGATCTGTAGTAACAGTGCAAGGTAAAAAGATAAAGATGCTACGATTTGTTGATGATATAGTAATTCTAGCAGAGTAATGAAGATTTAGAAGAAACATTGAATGGCATGGATGAAGTCCTACGCAAGAACTGCCGCATAAAAATAAGCAAGAACAGAAAGAAAGTAATGAAATGTAGTAGAAATAATGTAGATGACCACTGAATATAAAAATAAGAAGAGAAAAGATATCCTATGTTGAAGAATTTTGTTATTTGGGAAGTAGAATTACTAAAGATGGACGAAGCAGGAACAATATAAAATGCTCAATAGCACAGCCAAAATAAGCTTTCAGTCAAAATTAATTTAAACTTAGGAAAACATTTCTGAAAGTATATGTTTGGAGTGAACTTTATATGGAAGTGAAACTTGGATGATCGGAGTACCTGAGAAGAAAAAATTATAGAAGTTTTTGAAATGTGGTGCTACAGAAGAATGTTTAAAATCAGGTGGGTAGATACGTACAGTAAGAAATGAAGAGATGTTGTAGTAAATCTATGAAAAAAGAAGTGTTTAAAAAAATATAGTTAACAGAAGAGACAGACTTATAGGCCACATATTAAGGCATCCTGGAATAGTCAGTTGTTTTGATATTGGAGGGACAGATAGATGGGAAAAATTGTGCTGACAGGTAACATTTGAAATATGTAAAACAAATTATTAGGATGTAGGGGTATACCGAAATGAAACGACTGGCACTAGTAGAGATTCTTGGTGAGCTGCATCAAACCACTCAACTGACTGAAGACAAAAAAAAATAAATTTTTTTTTATAATTTGTTGAAAAAAAAGCTTTTTCTTAAATTAGTTTGAAAAATTATTAAAACGCTCTCTAGAAGTTTCTGATATTTTCTGAAAATGCTTAATATGTGTTATTAATAAAAGATACATTTTAACTGTAGCACAATCTCTGAAGTTATCTGACCACCTTCTGCTTGATTTTCTTGTAATCGTCCTTCTTGTCTTTAATTCTGCCATAAAACAATATTTTTTAGTAATCTAATTTTGTAACCATCCCTCCCAATTAATGAAGTTAATATCATGCAAGGTAAAGAATGTGTTTTGGCAACAACTTGTTGCCACCATGTTGGTGTTTTTATGCAAGTGTTTAGGCAAGAAAGGTGATTTGCAGTATTTGACTTAATTGTTTACTTGGCTTTAAGAAATAAACAATCAGCTGCATATAGATTGCATTTAAAAATTTATATTTAAAAAAGATTTTTCTCCTTTACTTGTTCTTAACACTAAATCTTTGTTATAATTCCATTACTTTAATTTTCCTATATCTCTTCATCTGCACATCCTCTTTAGCTACTTCCCATTTCTTTTCTGTGTTTAGTTAGTCAGGTTTCTCTCTTGTATACTGGGCCTCCATATATTCCTTTCACCTTTCTCCTTATGTAGCATTTTACCATCCTTATCCCTTAATTTCTCTTATTTTACCATCCTTTTCTATTTTTTGTATGTAATTCTCTTCACCTTCCCACATATTATAAATTCTATTCTTTCTTTTCTTGATCATTAATGTTAGGGCCTTCTTCCTTCAACCTTTGATCAATAGCTTTTTCTGCTCCTTAACTCATTGTTTAATTTGCAATACATTGTTCTTTCATTTTCTCCTGTCTTATTCTTGTTTTGCTTTTATTTCATCCATTTTCTTTTTTGCATTTTTGTTAACTGTGGTTTCTTGGTTCTACCTCACTCATAATAACCTATTTCTTCCTCTGCTGTTTTATTATGGCTCTTTTTATTATCATCCAGGTCTTCTCGTTGTTCTTGTTTTCCTTTTTACTTTCCGTAATTACCATTGCTAGTTTTTCTCTCACTGTTTCCTCATCCAGTTTCTTTGACTTTTTTAAGTTTCATCTCTTAACTACTTCACTATCTCTCTACTTTCTTCAAAGCAGTTCTCAATTCCATTGTAAGTAGCACATGATCACTATTGATATCTGCCCCTTGTATTCAATCAACTTTCTAAACAGCATTCTTATGCCTTTCATCTACTAAAATATGGTCTATATGATAGCTTGAATTTTACCCGGGAAATACCCACTTTTACTCTCCATTTTGTATAGTTTTTAAGTGTTGGTTACAAACCATTTTTTCTCTTGGCAAAATTCTACTAATCTGTTCCCCCTTCCATTCATTATTTCTAAGCTAACTTTTTGTACACACTTCCTTCTTCATCTTCTTCAACCACTAGCGTTTCAGTCTCAGAGCAGTCCTTTTCTGATTTTATTACAGCTTCATTTCTCTCATAATCTCCTAAATATCTTTTGCATAAATCACTGTTAGTACTTGTACAATAGCAAAATGCTTTTAGAAACATCTCAGTCTTCAATGATATTAGTCTGTCATTTATAAACCTGCATCCATTTTGCTACTTCATTCCTCATAATTGTTGCTATTTCAGTTTACTTTCTTTTTCCAAAATAAGAATATGGTAACTTGTCCATTCTTCATTTCAAGTTGTTCTTCCATACTACTTCACGCCATACTTATATATTGATTTTGTTTGTCTTTATTTCCCTCTTGAGATTCTCTAACTTTCCACTGTGTAGAAAAGTCTTTACATTCCAATTTTGTGTACGTGATCAGTCATTTAACTTCTTTTGTTGCTTCTCCTGGAGATCCGAATGAAAAGCTATTTTAATTCTGCAACAGTTAACAGAAGAAGCCAACATCATAGCATAATGCAAGGAATTATCAATAGGATCTTTAATACACCGGGTTTCCATTGCCTTCTGTATTTTAATACCGTTGACTTTTGCAAAACGCTCTCCGTTTTTGAGGACAGTTTCCTTATCCTAAGGCAATAGAATGCCTTTATCCATCACTGCTTATCCACTTTCTGATAAGGCAATTGACAGTTGTAATGGGGGAACGCCTTATTCTGAGAGTAACTTGATCCCTTCATTCATTAGATGCTTATATATACTAGCAGTTGTTATTATATACAGTTGTGGTCCCCTTATCTTTCATAGAAAAGTGAATAACTTGATTTTTCCTTCACTGAATCTCTGATCTTAAAAATTTATTCTAGATTCTTTAATACCATTTTAAGATAAGTCATTATCATAAGCCCTTCCAAATCTTATTAAAATGTTTAATGATTTACTTTAAAATATTGAAAGTGAATTATAGTTAAAAATCTTTTAAATTAAAACTATCAATTTTAATTATTTTCTATTCTTTAAAAAAGTTGACCTCACTAAATTTTGCTAAAAGATTTTTGTATTGAAATAAATTGTTTTTAAATTTCATTAACTCCTGAGCTGCATATTTGAAAACTAAAAGTTTACTGTTTAAATATGCTAGGAGGTTTTTATATTGTAAATATTTATGATCTCAAATTTGATCTACTTAAAATAAAATTTCGACCAATAATTAGATTCAAATTTTTCATTTTTTTTTGTTTTTATTGAAGTGTCAAATTAAGTTTTATTGAGCCTATTCTGATAAGTTTTGTAAAGTATAAACTTTAAAATAATTGTGTGTGTGTGTGTGCGCGCGTGTGCGTGTGCGCGCGCGCGTGTGTGCATGTGTATGTGGGTGTGTGCATTTTGTGTACATAATTTTATTTTGCGTGTTCGTGGCTCAATCAGGATATTGAGAGACTAACAATTAAAACTGTTTATATAATTACAATTTATTAATTTAAGAAAGGGTAAAAGATAAATCAAATGAATAATAAGTATGACAGTAAGAATAATAATAATCGGAAATAAATAACCATAAACCTAACAATAATAATATAGTACCAATGAGAAAAATAATAAAAATAATTCCCAACGTCAGTAATAGTAATAAACCATAAATGAAAAATACAAAATAGAATTTATAGGTAGTTAAATTGTAAAAACCAGAATTCACTTCAGTTGATTTTTTTTTTGTTAACCTCCAGAACCAACATTAGATTATATCATCAGAGGATGTGATGAAATGAATTGTAGTATGCGTGAAAAAATGCCATGCCTGACTGGAATTCGAACCCGGGACCTCCGGATGAAAGGCCAAGACGCTATCAATAAAAGACATTATAATGACCACTAATATTTGCACCTTTAACAATTAATATTGTATTAATTACCAGATACTACAAGCGTAAAGTTCATTCACTGCAAAGCCTTTCCTTTAAAATAAAACTAACCTAACAATTTATGAATGAGTTTAGTACTTTATGTCGTTCTCTAACTGTCTATCAATAACTCACCAAACAACCTCCTGCATTCACCCATTGTCCACACTGGAATGCTTGTGACGTCACTTCACTTGTGCTATACGCAGTCTTACTCTTGCGTCAAACACCGACCCTTTGTGGCACTCGCGTGTACTCGCTTCTTACAACTTAATACTGATTTTCAACTCGCCAGGCCTTGATTATTTATACTACTTTTTTAGTATTAGAAAGAAGATTTATGCTCATATTTTCTTGAGTATTTTACTCTAATGAAATACAGTATGCGCACGCGCTTTAGTTAGAATCACCGAACTAAATAAACATAAAGTAAAAAATTATAAATATTTTAAATTAAGTTGTGTGCTGTGTAAACTGTGTATCAGAAAAAAAGCCACATGACAGGAAAGTCCTACAGCTGTGTTAGCTTTTCTTTTTTTTTTTTTTTATAATCAGTAATACTATGTTTACAATGAAGAAGGTAGTCCTGCCATATTAGGTAGACCTTTCCTCTAGTTTTTATAAACATTATTATGTTTCATCAATCTTTTTTTTAAAAGATTGTTGGTTTTGCCAGTGTAAATTTTATTACATTTAATTTCAAATATATTCCTCTTAAATTTTTTCCATTTTTATTGTTATTATACTTTAATTATTTTACAATATGGTTATTTGGTTTTTAAGTTTGTTTACATTATATTTTTATAATAAAAATTAATAATTTTTTGTATTATTTTATTTGTATTTTTTCCCCTAAGAAAAACTATTAACGTACTTTGTATCTTCTTGTAATATCGTAAAATATTATTGTATTTAATTTTCTGCTTTTTATTTATCTTTATATAATAAATAATTATCATTAAATCGTAATTATTATTAAAATATCTTTATATTTCTATAATTCCAGTGTCAAAATGGTAATTTTAATAAACTTCAAAAACAAGACACAAGATTAGATAACAACTTTAAGAACTTCACCGATATGTCTTTAGATAATAAAGAAAAATTTATAATATCAAACCCTTTCAAATTTAATTTAAATGATTGTAATTTATTGTTATGGAATATAATATTGTAAGATTGGATTTTTAAAAATAAGAATCAAACAAGAAATGTAATTAGCCATACTATTAAAAAAAAAACGTAATATAGTAATAGTGGAGGGCTCTTAGATTTATACTTTGGAACCCGAGTATTCTAAATGAATTTAAGTAAAAACTGTTGGATATTATTTTTTATATATAACACAAAATTTTTACCTAATAATTTTTTGCGCTTTATATTTTTTAGTTATTTAAACAAGTTTAATTTCATTAAATACAATCTTTTTATAATATATTACTAAGATCTCAGGTATAAAGCAAAGTCCTTTGAAGAGGATTGAAGAGGGAGAAGGGCAGATGAACAAAATTCAGAATTGGTAGCCGTTGCCCCATAACAGGTACTTCGTTTTATCTTATATTAATGAAGTGAATGAAACACCTGGTTGTTTTGCTTATAAAAAACAATAAATTACATAAAAATTAAATATAAATATATATATTGTCAATTATGAAATCATTAGTTAGAACATCTTTACTGCGACCAAATAGTGAATGTATTTGAAGATTTAAACATGAAAGGTTTGTACATAATGCTTTTTTTTCATAAATAATGAAACTTCTTAGCAGCTAGTTTTACAGTATGTGTATTTAATCACTTTTTGAATTATCGAATAATTGTTAACAATTATATTACTGTGCGGAAATTAAAATGATGTATTTTTACTTAAAATTATTTTTTCTTTCGTTTTCATTTATGTCTATAGATTTTCATTAAGGATGGATGAAGCTAATGCCAAATGCCAATGATCATTGTAAAGCTGACAGTCGCTTCATATGTGAAAAGTTAAGAACCGGTACTGGAGAAGATATGGATTTAGGAGAAGTAATAAAAATTACAAGAGGATTATACCTACTTTAAGACAGGCATCTGCAGAACGAGGAGATGATTGTTTTCATTTTTTAAATAATGCAGAATTTGTTTTTGAGCATGAAGTATGTCATCAAAAGAAGTTCCGGGTTCAAATCCCGGTAAGGCATGGCATTTTTCATACACGCTACAAATCATTCATCTCATCCACTGAAGATATAACCTAATGGTGGTTCTGGAGGTTAAAAAAAAAATAAATAAAAAATAAAAGATGTTAAAAATATATAGAATCATTTAAAAGGAAGGATGAAGGCGATTAATGTTACTCTTCGCAGAAGAAAAAACTGCGTAAGTCATCATCAGCAGTTTTTGATTGGAAAAATAATTGATTTATT
>JAAAKQ030467120.1:0-24122 GCA_010016005.3 Zanna intricata | reverse complement strand
GGGTTTCAATTAACCACACTTCTCAGGAGTGGTCGACCTGAGATTGTACACGACTACACTTCATTCACATTCATACATATCATCCTCATTCATCCTCTGAAGCAAGCAATACCTTAGGGTAGTTCAGGAGGCTAAACAGAAAAGAGATAATATGACACACAAATTTATCATTAGAGATTTTATCATCTGGTTTCAACAATATAATGAGTTTTCAAAGCACAGCACATAAGAAAAAAAAAGGAGCTAAAGATAATTTTTTGAGGAAATAAGCTTTTTGGTTTAAATTAAAATACAGTTACACAACAATCATTTTTTTTTTTTTTTTTTTTGATTCAAATAAATGAATACAGTGCTTTCCAGTTTTGGAAGGGCTGTTTTGAGAACATCTAAAAATAGTTGTGGAGACTATGAAAGATTTAAACAATTTGTTTAATTTCAAACGATTCTAATATTATTAATACATAAATATGTGCATTTTAGTATCCATAACATTATTCCAGACATAATCTGAATGTTCGGGTTCTAGAAATACGAAATCAGGAAACTAGGAACTCTTATTTTATAAATTAAAAATAATAAGATTATAACTTAATTGTGCTAGATGTAAATAGCTAATTGCAAAATGCAGAGCTAAATATTATCAGAATGCTGTTAATGATCTGTAATCAGAATATAAAATTGGTAATTTTAACACATGCTAAATTTCACAAAAAAACACACAGTATAGTCTATTAATTTTATACACAACAAATTAAGTGGTAATGATGTAAGCAAAATAAAAGAAAAATATAGCTACTATTAAAAAGCATGTTTAGTGACTAAAAAAATTATTACATCTATAAAGTTTTATTATTTAAAATCAAGTTAGGTAAGATAACTGAAATATATATATATATATAAGATTTTGTTCAACCAATTTTTAAATTAAACTACCTCAAAATTATTTATTTTTCAACTAAGAATGAAAGCATTAATGAAAAAATATACATTGTTGAATTAATCAACCATACAAATTTATTTTTTCAATTTTTAATAACATTACTTCTCTAAACAAGAGACTATTAATTTATCAAGTCATTGTGGCATGTTTCCAAATTATCCATGACTCACTGTATCATAATTAAAAAGAATAGCTGAAAGATAGTCTATACGATCTGGTTGGCCTGAATAACTTATCTAAGTACTTTACTGATACGTATGAATACACTTTTTGGCACTAAAATAAAATTCTTAATTGTTATTTATAATTATCTGTGTTTATAAATTTTTTATCATGGTCTATTTAAATATATACATATATCAACATGCTGAATGATCAAAAAGATACTACGTATAAATATTTTTTTTTTACATAAAAGAAAGGAAGAAAAAAGAGTAAAGATTTCATTTCAATGATCAAGAATTACAAGTTGTTGACATCTTTTTTTACAACTAATGGCATTAGAAAACAAAAATGAACATTAGTTACTAGCAGAGTTAGTCATGATAAAGAAAAGATGACATTTTTCAGATTTTGGGAAACACTCAAGCTCAAGTTTAGATAGCACTACCAACTTCACAATACTATTTTAATAACAGTACTTTATTACTTCAGTGTTTTATGAACTTAATATTAAATCATATATAAAACAAGTTCACTGAAATAAAAGAAAAAAATATATTGGCAACATTATTATAATGTTGTACTTAGGTTAAGATGTACATTAATATACAATTACTTACAGGAAAATGAGGGGTTATTGTTGATGTTGCTGGTATCGTAGGTGCTGCAGAAGGTGGGGGTAAAGCAGGTTTAATTTGTGGTGGAGTTGCAGACAAATGTGGACTTGGAGGTGTTAGAGCAGGAGCTGTAGGAGGCATTGTGACAGGAGCTGCAGCTGGTGGACTTGGTGTACAAACACTCTTTACTGGTGATACTGCTCTTCCATTATTGAGAGGTGGTGGATGGTGCTTTGGAGGCACACAACCTGGTAGTTCATCTGAAATCAAGCAATAAATATAATATAACGAAAGTTATTAATTATGACAAGAAATTAGTTTTAGATGTATTACCAAAATACAAATCTGTAAAAATTCAACATAATATAAAAAATGTAATGACACTTCAAAAATAAAAGTTTAAAAATTTCAAGAACACATTCACTTCCCAAGATTCATCTACAAAAGGTAGTACAGAAAGACAATTTAACATGAGAGTAGCATACATAAGATTATAGGCTAAATGATGCAATCAAAGTTAAATTATGCCAACTATTATGAAAAATCTTGAATTTTGGTTCAATATAATTCAAGGAAATTATCCAAAACAAAAAACTTTTTTTTTTTTTTTACACTAAATACAAAGTCTGAATTTATCAATGGGCAGTAATTTAAAACCCTACACTAATTTTAACTTTACTAAATAAATTTATTTTAATAGCATTTATAACATTTAAACAATTCATGTAGCATTTTTTTTTTTTTTTTTTTTTTTATGAGAATGTTTGGATCACATTTGACAACAAAAACCTCCAAAATATCAAACACTGTTGAGTTACCAAGCAAAGAGCATCTACATGCACTGTTACTTATGATAATCTGCTGTAGTTTTATTAAATACGGAACTGACCAATTCCACGTCATATAAACATAATCTTCTAATGATTAATATACCATAGGAAGCCTACAGAAACTAACAAATTTTCAAATGTAAAACTGAAATGGAAATGTTCAATATAAAATTTGTAAGCCTGACACATATTTGCAATCAGAAACTTGTCAATGAGAGACAGAAATGATACCAATTTGGCATGGTAGCATTTTAGGTTCTCCAGGTTTTTATTACTCTCTTAAAATAATTTTTGAAACTGATTCTAAACCTTGAAATAGGAAAAAAATTCATACAAACATATGTCTGAAAACGTTTTGTTATCAAGTTTTGGCTAGTAAAAATTTTGCCTGGATTTTACAGTTCCCCCTGTGAAATGAGGTATATTGAAATAATTAAATTAATTTTTTTCTTTTTTTTTAATTTTTAAGGTGTTATGTAAGAGGTACTTGATGGTTTTTATGTTTTTGACCTGAAAAATTGAATAAAACAAGTCCCAAGACTATATCTTCCATAGTTTTCATGATATTCAACGTAAAACAGAAATATTCATACGAAAAAAACACCTTTTTTTTTAGGTTTGAAGTACAATAACTTTATTAAAGAAAGCATAAAAACAGCTGTTTTTAGTACAATTAATTTAAACTGTAGTTTATACTTATTAATTTACAATAAATATTCGAACCACCACCATGTTCCACCACTGAAATTTATGCACTTTTCAACTTGTTTAAAATGAGTTCACTGAAAATCGTTGCTGGAGCTTTGATTCAACTATACCACATGGGTTTTCTTCAGACTACCAATGAGAATTCTGCATGTTGTTTATGCCATTATGGGTAAATACAGCTTTCATTGACAACAATATGAACGGAATTAAATAGTGATTACTTTTAACCCATAGACAAAAAACTGCACTCATCTGCCATTGTCAAAAAGGTGTAGAACTTCCTGAACATGATAAGGACACAGTCTGTGAGCATTTAATATCCTCAATAGTGTACTTTGTGGAAAGTTGGGTCATATGGAAAATTCTTCGCGTGCTTATTGTAGGACAGCTATACCATTGAAGAATGTTTTCCTGTTCATTAACAAATACTGGTTGATGTTCAGATGAAACCTAAGTGCTGGGAAGTATACTATTCTCATGAAGATTACTACAAATTTTACAAAATACTTTAGTATTCTTCCACCACAGGTCGAGCAATTCCATCAAAAAAGCGGTACACAAAAATGATATCAGCCTATTCTGCATGAGTGAAGACACATGACATTTTTTCAAAACAAGGAATTAAAAAAAATATTCACTTTTTAAATGCAGATTGAATTGGAAAAGTGTAGATACAATTTAGAGTAACAACTCAAAAACATTACAAAACTTGATTCTCAAAAATAATTAAACTCAATCAAAATTAAGTAAAAAAAACCACCCAGTGTTCAAGTAACCAACATTTTATGACAACAATGGATAGTTTCAATTTAATTTTGAAGCAAAGAGTTAGTGTTGCCAAACAAGTTTTTTTAAAGGTCTAAGTTTATTGCACTAAAAACAGCTTTTTTTCTAATTTTTTTTCAGATTCATACAAATTTTCTATTAAATTTTGTTCTGTCTTTTTTTTAATAATAAATTTGATTTTTTTTTGTTTTTGTTTTTCATAGACTTTATATCATTGAATTTCTCTAAATCAAATTTTCTATAAGTTTTTATAAAAAAATTTACACATTTATTAGTCATTTAACAATTTATTGTACTTTAAACCTAAAAAAAAGTATTTTTAGTCTCCAAATTTTTCTGTTTTAAGTTTGATATGTCATGAAAACTATGGAATATACAGTTCTGCGACCTGTTTTCAATTTTTCAGTACAAAAAAACACAAGAAACCATCAAATTTACTACTTATATAATGCCTTAAAAATTTCAGTATTTCAATACACTTCATTTCACAGAGGGTAACTGAAATTCAGGCGAAATTTGCTAGTCGTAACTCAATAACAAAGCGTTTTTGGACATATATTTGTATACTTATTTTCCTTATTCCTTATTTCAAGCTCTAAAATCAATTTCCAAATCGTTTCCCTTTCCTCCTGGATCATTCTGTACATTTTATTTAAAATTAAGTTTGATATTAAAATTTATTACAAAAAATAAACACTGTAAGGTATAAGAAAAAAGATATTTTTAAAGGACTTTTAATAGTTAAAATATTAGAGTAATTTGTTAACAATGTAGAGTATTTATGAAATATTTACAATTTTTAATAATCTGAAACTTTATATAAAAGATGAAAGTAGTGTTAATAAATCTTTAAAGAAGAATGAAAAAATAATAATTCCCTATGAGTGTTATTATTGCTTGAGTGTTAAATTGTATTAATTATTAAAACACATTTTTTTTTTTATTTTTTTTTTTTTATTATTAGAAAGAATAATAATTTATTAAAATCACTCCCTTTCCATATATAACCCACTGCTGTACCTTGAAATCAGATTAACCTAGATTGAAAATACACAAATTTTACTTTAAATTTAAATAGTTCAGTCAAAAAAACCAATGTGGTTAAAAATTTGAATAACTGAAAATAAGAACCAGAATATTAAAGGTAAAGGTTATTAATGCCAAAATAAAAATAGAAAATAAAAAATCTAATGTGAACACCAAATGACTTCTTTGTACAAAAATCCAAAAATAATATGATTCTAAATTATAATTTTCAATTAATATTTAATAATCAGATGTTTCACCAAATCTATTACATATCCACATATGTAATAATGCCTATTAAATTACATATACACATTTGTTTAAAATGAAAAGTACATAATTTTTTATTTCATTAATAACTTCTGATTTCTTTTTTTTACAATCACGGGTTAATAATAATTAATAAATAAATATATTTAAATTTAAAAAAAAGAGATGAAATCTGATTCGAACTGATGTGCCTTCACTTAAGATCCAAATATTTCATTAATTAAAATTTTATATGGATATAATTCTGGAACCAATAAAAATAAGTACCATTTATCATACATTGTTGAAAAGCTCTCAATGAGGGCTTATTCTGCAGTTAAAAAAAAAGTCAAAAATCCAAATTCATTGAGATTTTGAGCTTTTTTTGGATACTTTTGATTCAGTCGATTGCATTCAAAAGGGGAGATGCACAACTAGATGTTACAATAGTCCTAAATCCAAAATGTCAACATCCTATAGTTAATTGTTTTTGAGTTATGTGAGATACACACACGCGCGCGCGCGCGCGCGCGCACACACACACACACACACACACACACACACACACACGTACAGATATCACACTGAAACTAGTCATAATGGATTCAGGGATGATCAAAACAGGTATTTCCGTTGTAATCTAAAAACCAAAATTTTTCGCGATCACAATACTTCCTTTACTTCATATAAGGAAGTTAAAAACAATAATTAAATCCGTTTAAAAAGTTATTAAATAATAAATTTCTTTTGTAACTAATTAGCAGCATCTTAGGGGAGTAACCAATCATTCTGCTGTTAGCAGCTCTCACTTTACAAAGATTAGGAAACTCCTTAAATACGCCATCAAATAATTAATTCAACAAATGTTTCTGCCAAAGTTTGGTTTCATAATTATCAGATGTAATGAGATATTTTGTTTTTTATGTAATACATGTAAAATTTACAAGATATGATTAATTTTTTTATTTATTTCTGTCCTGTTTGTATAATATGATTTGAAAAATTTTATTCTGCTATTTTTTGTTAAACGTGTATGTGTGGGTGTATCTTTCAATCAGTTCAGTGTAGTAAAATAATCATTGCAGTTTAATTTGTTTATTCTTGGGCAGCTGTGTTTGCCGGAATATCTTTCTTAGTATTCTATATGACCTGTATATTTTGTTAAGTTGTTTTGAAAGCAACAGATAAATCTGCTTCCCTAAAATATTGTTATAAATGTTAGTTTATGTTTTGCATCTTCTATTACCATATCAATATTTATATATTTTAATGTATTAAGTTTTATATTAAGTGGTGATTAGAGCAAAGTTAGTGCTAAGTGTCTAATGGTCCAAATTCAACTTTTAAATCTCAGGATCCACACAAAGCTACAAAGAGAGGTAGTCAAAAATAAAAGTTTTTATTTTAATATTGAATACCAAAGATTAAAGTGTCAATGCGAGAAGTGTACATAAATTTATTTTTAAATAGTTAATGATTAACCTGTGTGTGGTAATATGGAATAGCAATTTTTTAACAAATTAAAAACATGAAACCAGGATTCAAATCTGGAACTTTCAATATAAAAACATTTACATTCTGACAAACCATTTGCCATAAACCATTCTTCACTTAACGCTCTGCTGTAAATCCTTGAAGTTACTTTATGTAATAGAATGGTTTTTGTAACTCACTCAAGTCAAAAAATACAGGGTGATGTTTTCCTTTGAATGAAAAACTTCATACTTCTAATAGTTATAAACTTTATTCAAATTACAATTAACTTTATTCAAAGTTATTTATAAACTTTTATCAAATTCTAAAACTTACGTTTTCTAACAGGAGGTGTTGCAGGAAATAAAACAGATCCTGTGTCTGAACCCTGAAAAGAAAAAACGAAAAAATAATTAAAACATAATAAAAAAACAATTCTTTTTAAATAGATATTATTAAAAAAAATAATATTAAAAAATAACAGAAACTTTTTATTTAATAAATAATACATAGAATTTTTTTCAGAGAAAAAAATAAATAGCAGAACAAATGGTGATGACAGCAAATACAACCAAATGAATTATATCAAAAACACATGACTGTGATATAAAACCAAATCCAACAGCTGGATATACAAGCAAACAATATGAAAAATGTGTAAAATAACAAAGCAGACAGATAATATATATATTTTTTTATCTAATATGTATGTTGATATTTCTTCAACTGTGAAAAATAAGCTAACTCTCCCAAGGCCCAATGAGATGAGGATGATATGAATGATTGTGTAAATGAGGTGAAGTTTTGTATGGACCAAGTCTGATCATTTCTGAGATATGCAATAAACTTAACCCCCAACCACTAAAGTATCCATTGTCCAACACCAGTAACCATTGTCTAATATTCAAATCTGTATAAAGCAACTAACATTTACTAGGATTTGAATCTCAGAACCTTTGACTTGTAGAAAATATGATAAAAAGAAAATATTACTAAATAAAATAAAAAAACTAATATTATGTTATTTTTAATGTAATTATAATATACAATCTTATGAAAATATAAGTAGTTAAAAAAAATATTAAAAAGGATATTGCCAAAAAGTTACAAAGTTAAATTTTAATTAATTTAAAAAAATCTTGACAGCTATTCAGAACATTGGTACGTAGCAATGAAATTTTTAATTTAAAAGAAATAATTTGATGTTATTATGGTTAAGTGATAACATACAAATTTACTGCCATAATGCAATTCTTTTTTTAAATTACAAATAGATTAATAATTATTCAGATTATTCTATACAATAATACTCTGTCTAAATTAATTCATAATACTGCCAAACAATAATTTCCTTCTAACATAAAACAATAAATGCTGTTTAATTTGGAGTTGCAACAATTCCACAATTTGAAGTAAATATTACTGTGATATTGTATCATACAGATGCTAGCTTAGTAATGATTAAAGTACTATCATCACTAGGAAAATCTTCAAGAGTAATGACTGATCACAACCTACTGATAGTCACATATAATGTACAAATTGTATTTGCAGAAAAAAATAAGTTCAAATATTTTTGATTTATGACTAATATCTACAACTACAGTTGGTTATAAATAAACTGATGAGATACATTTTAAGGATCATAATCTAAACACAAAACTCAGAATGAGGTTATGGCCTACAAAAGAGAAAAATCTGGTAAATGGTAGTAAGAGTATTAAAGAACTAAATTGAAGAGAACATTTTTCATTATTTATTGATAAAGAAATTTTTAATTGTCAATTGACAGATTTATAGCAAAATCAATATAATAAATGCAAAAAGAAAAAAATGAATTAAGTGGGCTTTCAGAAATCATAGAATTACATTATTTGAATGTAAGCTGCCATCTTATGTACGGACAAATATCAAGGAGAAATTACCATACGTCATGAGAAACTGTAATAGAAAAATGTTTATAAAGATGTTAAAGCAGTTTTAAATGGAAAAACAGTTTTATTTCATTAAAGAACCCCTTTAATGAAGGGATTCTTTATTACCCTATTGCGTATATCCATACATGATTAACTACCATTAAATGCTGCCCTGGCATACATAAAAAATTTAAAAAAATAAGTTAAAGGAATTTAGTAGTAAGAGAGAATTTTTGAGGAAGTTATTTTAATTTCAACAACAGTACTAACATTGTAAAATACAATGACTTGTGTACTTTTTCCGACAGGGGGTGTCATATATACACAAGTCACACCTATTCCATTATTATAATATTCATCTGAAACGCATCTACTCATATACTTTACCAATCTGATGTCATATTTTTTAATATCATTACAGAAAACAGGAAATGATATTATTATACTTTATCATTACATAAAAATGTTTTATGATATGAAATTAATATTGTTTTTATCAATAAATTTAAAATCATGACATAGTCGAGTGGATTACTAGTAAAAAAGATAATGACAATTTTTTTTTATGAACCATGTTTTATTGTATATTATTACAGTTGTTTAATTTAAAGAGATATTTCATCAAACATATGTTCCAAGCCACAACATCTATTACCCTTTCCAATGCTCTTAGTTGGTCTCTCCCGACATGTACTATCAAAAAGAAAGTCTGAAATGTAATTTACCCAACAGATAGATTTTAATGAATAAAAATTAAAAGTTAGTTACGAAACAAACAATAGTTTAACTATTAAAGTTAGGTACTTAAGTTTGATAAGTTAAGTTTAAGTTTCTTAACAATCATTCAAATATAAGTGTTCATTAGGTAAAATTACAATGAAATGAAAAAATTACTTAAACTGGAATTCAAAAGCATAATTTTTATTCCAGAGATTTATTTTTAGTATTTTTTCAAGATAAGATTTGTAAAAAATTTTAAAAAACTGGCTACAACAGAACAGTTTATGATTTAGGTGGATACCTCCTCACATCAATCAACTTAAGAGTTGAGTGAAAAATTCCTTTGGATGCCTGAATCTGTTCTGCAAAAAATAATTTCTTTTAGCTCTATCTTCTGGAATATTAGGTTTTCACCTGAACTGACTCATAGTTTTAGTCTCAAACTGGTTTGCTATTCCCACCTTGGCATCAGAAAATGTTACATACCTCTGTATATATTTTTGTCTTATGCCACAGTTTTCCTTAGATTAATTATTTTTCTTAGCAATTTCATCAACTTTATCTATTTAAACCTTTATCTGTCTCAGCCTTCTTCTCCAATGTATCATAAAATAAAATTTAAAAAAGATCATACACATTAAACAGTCAACATTTGTAACGACAAACCAAATGAGATTTTATAAATATAATGTTTTTAATGACTTCATTTTCAATAATAGGTTCTGCTATTCTCACCTCAGCATCAGGAAATACTATTCCAAGTGTATTTTCTAAATTAGACATGCATTCATTGAAAAATGTGGTAGATTTGAAATGTTTCTATTAATTAAAAAATTTGCCAATAACATCATATATAGTAACAGCAGCACAACTGACTGAAGATGATCACTGAATGAAAATATTTTGAAAAAAGTAATTATTATTTTTTTATTTATTATAAAAATTTATTTATTTTATTTATAAAATTTGACATAGTTCGTCACTTCAAAAGTTCATAGTTTAAAACAATTTTTATCGCAGACAGAAACATAGCAAATTACATACATTTGTTATTCAATAATAGATTTTTAAATTTATATTTAAAAAAAAAAATGGTAAATAAGTGATAAAAAGAATCATATAAATCGAGCTGTCAAGTTCATCTGGAGATAAGTTAATAATAATTGCAAATTGGTAATTGATTTGAGGGTGGGTTAGACATTACCCCTTCATTTAAATTACTGCCACATTTTCATTCCGCCCATTTAATTCAATAATCCTATATTAATAAATCAATAATTAATCTCAAAATACATAGACATAATAATTTAATTTCAAGGATAAATTACATCATGAAATTAAAACAGCTAATAATGATATTACAGATTAAATAAAATATAAATCAATTTATATACTTTATACAAATAAAAAAAAAAAAAATGAAATAATGAGAATGTATAACATTAAATACTTTATTACTATATGTTTATTCATGCAACCTCAATTAAAACTTTTCTTTTTTCTCTTAATTAATATCATATTTCATTGTTAATTGATTTATAGGGTGGTTTTATATATGATTTTATAAAAACACAACAGAAAAAACTAATCTAGAAACTGGATCTATAACTTTCCTAAAAGAGTAAAGCAATTTATAACCGCACTACTTAGGTATGTTCATTAATATTTTAATAATAAATAAAAAATAATTAAAATTTATAGAATTAATAAAATATTTCAATTTAATCTAACAAGTTATTAATATATTCAAAACACAGATGTACACACCCAGATGTAACTGTATCGTATAAATATAAATAAATAACTTTATCAATATATTTTAATGTTTTTTAATTTTAATTAACTGTATAAATTTAACATATTTTTTCAATCTTTATATGAATATAATTATAAAAGTTATTTGCATATAAAAAGTTTTAAAGCAGTAGATATAAAAAATAATAATAAATATAGCATACTCTTTACTAATTTGTTGATATAAAAAATAAATCAATACCTTACATATAACAAGCAGCTCAAGAAATTATTTAGCATTTAAATTATGTTCAGTAATAAATCATGACACAATAAATTACAGGTATATAGGTATTAAGAAGTATAGTATAGTGATTTTAGTGGCTTTATCAGTAATGACAGCAACTACTAACTACTTTTCTTGTAAGTCTTAGGTTCAATTTCAACAAAAGCTTGGCATATCATCCATTTGTCATTTAATACTCAACACGTATTTCCCACTCTCTTGTAATGTATAATGTATATAAATATCTAACTTTTATTATAAGTAAGTAATGTTATATGCCTACTACCACTTTGGTTCTAATCGTAAGTACTTCTAAACTTTAAGTGAGAATATACATCAAAGATAATAATATAATACAAAGTAATATTTTTAATAATATAAAATTAATTCAGTATAAATAAAAGTTATTTCACAATAATTTAATATTACCAGTGAACAATTACAATACCACTTGAAATTATGTTCTATCAGAACATAACCACTAATATGTTAAATTTATGATTAATATCACTAGATTTTTTTACAAATTTTGTTATTTAAAATATTTGTATTGTAATTTTTTATCAGAAAAGATAAAGATTATTTTTTAAATAATATTAAAAAAAAAATTACTTCATTATATGAAAAATAAAAAAAAATATTTAAAAGTAGAAGATAAGTTAAAAAAGAAAACGTCTCGATGAAATTAAAAATTCTCAAAAAGTCTATACTTATTTTAGGGATAAACTCAACCACATAAATGGGTTCAAGGCTTGTGAATTAGAATGTATGAAACAATTTTAATTAAAAATTAATATTACAAAAACATTTTTTTAAATCTTCAGACCTCTAATGTATTAGGATTTACTTCAGCAAGATGCAAACATTCTTCATTTGACTTTGTGAGAGGCCAGTATTTAAAACCAAATACGAACACTTGTCTGACAGCTGTCTTGTAGACTTTACTCTTTATTTTGGCAGATATATGCTTGTTACAGAATACATTATTTTGGCATTTAAATTTCCATTTTGAACTGCAGGCAACAGCAGATATATTCGTCTTCACTTCATGCAACTCTTATTCGGTGATTCATATCTTTTACAATGTTTCTATTATCGATTAGCACTGATCTGATATTTCAAATTTGTTTATCTTCAGTGAACGAGATACATACTCTGTTTACATCTCTTTACAAATTAATGTAAAACTTACATCAACATTGATGTATGCAGAAATACAATTGTTAAATACAAAAAATTCATGTGGTATTTTTAAGTATCCATTTTCTTTTTTTCTGTAAAGTCAAGTATAAATTAATTTCTTCAAAAAGTTTAAGTTAAGTTTCTTTAACAAGATAATTTTTTTTAATTTAAAAAAAATATATATAAATAATTACAGTAATAATTTCAAATATTTTTATTATAATTAAATGTGACAATGTAACTGTTTCAATCAACATAATCTATTTAAAAATCTTCATCTCTTATTTTTCTTTCTAGTTAATTTATTCTTCCGTACTTTTTTCTGTCTCTTTTAAAAGACATTGTGCTTAATTTCATATGTTGTTTTCTTTTGAAACAGCCGCTAAGAATAAAACAAAGACCACCTGGCAATCTCTCAAATCGTATATATAAAGTACAACTGTGAGTCATTGCCATCAGTCTACTAAGCCAAATGCATACACCCACATCATCGTCTCTCTCTTTTTCTTTCTTTTTTTAATACTTCTTTCCTTCCTTCCCATCCTTCTAATCTTACTATTTCTTCATATCTTTATTTATTTATTTATTTTATTTTATTTAAACATAACAAACACAAATCTTTCAAATGATGACAGGAGTTATTTTCAATCTACTATACAGTATTTAGATTTATATTATAGCAACTTTAAAGATATTCTCTTCTGACAAATAACTTTTAATATGAAAGAACACGAACAGGTGCCGTTACTACATTGAAATAAAAAATATTAACTGTCAGTCAAAATACCGATCGCCTTCCCTTACAAAAAATTAATATATTTCATGAATAATTTAAGCATAGATATTTTTAAAATAGTATTTTTTATTAAATAAAAAGATTTAAATTTAGCACCAAATGTCAAATATTAAAATAAAAAGATATATAAATATAGTAAATAAATAACTGGAAATTTAGCATACCATTTAAAATATTTGGTGAGGGATTTTTAATATTTCATCCTAAAACATGAATGAATCTGTTCCTAAGAACAGAAACCTTCTTTAAAAATTAGTATTATTATTATAAATTATACTAATTTCATTAAATTAGTGTATCATGTAAACATTATATTAACAAAAATTAACACAATTAGTAACAAATAAATTTTAATTTCATAACACATTAACATTACTACAAATTTATGTATGTTAAATATCATAACTGAAAACAGCCGTGGGTGACCTGGGATGCAAGTTACTTCTAAAATTACCTAAACATTCTCAATAAATAAAACAATATATATATATATATATATATATATATATCTTCCCCTCTCTTTAATAGGAACATTCCTAATATTTTCTGTTAATCCTTAAATTAAGTAAATTATAATGTAATTCTGTATTGTGAGTATAAATAAGGTTAATGTGTTTTAAAGCTTTTCTATCCTGCTTGAAATACCCAGAAATCACAATTTAAAGAAAAGTGATTTAAGACAATTCTGTATAGTAGAATTTTACAACAGCATGAATACATTAACCCAAAAAGGGTTCGTATTCATCAAATCTAAAGCGAAATACTAACTGGCTACCAATTATTTTTCTCTAATGAACAAGAAATTCTGGAAAAGAGGTGTAATTTATAATATGTAGGAGCAGTTCTACTGTTAAATGTTCAAGTACATAGTGCTTAATATAAACTGATTACTAAAAGCTTTCCTCTTCTGATAACAAACAAAATGAAACAGTTTTATTATAGACTCACTAAAGAGAATAAATTTTAACAATAAAAAATTCCCCTTCACTTCTTAAACACTCTTATTATAATTAATCTACACAATTTGCCATAATGATATTCCCTAACAACAATTCTACATATATTACAAAACTTCTGGCATCACATTAAAGAAAATCAGTCAGTTGGTAAAGAAACTACATGAAAAAAAATACAAACATAAACATGAAGAGTTTTAAACACCCTATCAATATTCTAAATGGTATATTAAATACAAATAGAGATTCATTACTATACAGTGCATGCATAAGGTAGGCGTAAGTAAATAAAATCTCTGAATAAAAACAAAAAACAAAAATTCTTTTCATGTCCAACACATTAAAATCTTGTTTACCTCACTGTTTGCTTGTTTAAAATTAAAACCGTTAATGTTAAAAAAATATAAATACTAACATTACATTTTGGAATCATCAGGAATATATTTTCAAAATGATGTCATGATTTGTCATAAATTGCTTCCCTCATTCTCTCCTTCATTTTTATATATAGTTAGAATCAATTTTCAAAATAATGTTTAAAAAATAAATAATTTTTTTTGTAAAATATAGTGTTTCATGAAGAAGTTTATATTTTTTATTACAGTTTAATCACTACAAAATTTGATTGAAATTTTTGACCGAACCAAAACATGTTGCAAAAATTAATTATAGATAAGATATCTTTGTTTTTTTCTTCTTATACAAAAAAAAAAGATGACTTTCAAAATAAAAACTTCAATTTTCAATATTTTAGAAAACAAACTACAAATATAAGGACACTAAAAAAACAAAATTTTCAACATTTGAAATTTAGTCAGTAAATCCTCATCAGTACTGAGGTTAAGGGAATAAACATGTCCCTTTAAACAGTGCTGTGAAAAGAATTATTAAATGAGTTAAATTAAGAATTTTTAATGGCCAAACCAAAGGTTCACTACCCCTTCTAATCACATGATCAGCCCCGTCAATTTTGGGCATGTGTATGTATCATTTGTGAAGCATTGTAAACATGACTACAAGTTTGTAAGAAATTAAAATAATTATTACTTTACATTACATTTGAGATATGTTCTGATATACAAATGTAACTTCAACGGAAATTATTTAAAAATAAAACAGCCAATTAAAAATGAAATCTCTTTGCTTGCAACACATAACACGTTTCAAAAAACATTTTTGTTAACTGCAAGAGATTTAAAAAACAAAAAAAAATTAAAATAAATTGTTTATTGTTTAAAAATATTATAATTCCTAAATTAATTAATTTTCTACAACACTGTTAATAAATAAAATAAAAACTTTAATCTTTTTAATATAATTTGTTGTGAGTAATACTAAATTTCTACATACAAATTTTAGAGCTTAAGAATTTTTGCAAAGATATTTTACTGAAAGGACATTTTTCCGGTTTTTTAAATTTACTATATTGATTCTGTAAATACGTCCTTCTTGATCATAAAGATGCATAAATACGACTTATACATTAAAATGGAAGAATTTGAATGAAATAATGCTTTTGTTAAAAAAAAAAAAACAAATCCTTACCGGAAACCGAATCAAATTAATTGCTTACAAAAACTAATGTACTAACCGCTAACGAGAGAAAAATAATTTACACTATCAGTTACCATTTTATGAAATAATAATCGGTAAAATCATGGTGACTATGTTGATGAAGTGCCACGTCTAAATCCTATCCTACTAAAGGGCATTTGTACGTGTGTGTCCGTCCCCCTTAGCTTAGTACCGGAATGTACTACGGAAAATCCCGAATAGTTGGTATAAATTTCTAGAGTTAAATTTCTAATTGAACTTTCGTTATATAAATTTTCCGAGACGCCGTCCCCCTGGGCCACCCGCCTGATCGGCGATCCTACGGTATGGCTCTGCAGCTAGTAAATTACTGGAGAAGAGGTAGCATACACTTACAAGATTGGATTTAGTGAATGAACGAATTACCCGTGGAATATAAGTGGGAGTTTCTAGATAAACCAAAAAATTTATTTGTATGAAAATTGACTTCACACAGAGGAGCGAATTTAAAACAAGCCAAGAAAATGCTTGATTTGGAAGCTACTGAGTTTAGCGTATTGTAACTGAATAGATTATTAGAATAATTTTCTTGATACATAGGCCAATACGATAAGGTTAACATTTGATTGGTACACAACACTAACGAAGTATGCATCATTCATTATTAATATTAAATATTGTGACCTATTTTAATATTTATTATTATTAAAATAAATAAATTAATTAAATTAAATAAATAATTTATTATTTATTTAGTGAGATCTTAAAGAAAAACAATTCCCCACTAATTAATAACTGACTAAGCTAGTTCTTACTCATGTTTCAGTGTAAGCGTACAGTAGGCCTACCCTTCGTTACATCTATCTGATGTTAATATTTTTTATTTGAGTTTTCAAGGGATTAATCTTTTCCTTTAACCGTTGAAAAAATGTTATATTGAACAAAATAATGTTCGACTCACCATAATTTAAAGAAAACAGAATTTCCAATAAAAACTAATAATAATGTATTTTATTTTTTATTATATTTTAAATTGTAAAATAATATAAATAAAGTATTATTGATAAAAAATTATGAAACAAAATAATTATAATAATAAAATAATCTTAATCACCAATGAAAAATGTTTAAATTTTAAGTCAAAACATGTACGTATACTAAACAGTCTAAAATAAACAGTCTCAGTGTGCTAAAATAAACAGTCTCTAAACCTAATGCAAAAGAATCTCGGGTCAGTTTTAAATGAGCCATTCTGTATAAGAAAGCTTAATTTCTGAAGTTCCTCATATTATACTAAACTTTTTATAGAAATATCTGAAAATGAAATGTAAGGGAAATCTCTTTATAAAAATGACAATGCATTAATAAATTATATTACATTCAAAGAATATATGATAACAGAATGAAAAAAAAAACCAATCAAATAAAAATGCATTAAATCACATTCATAAGTGACTCTTACACTGTAGTAAAAAAAAATCAATTACTATTATATATTATCATAAATATTTTATACATAAGTGCTTTTTACATAGAGTATAAAAAATTTATCGTACAAATAAACAAATGAAAAACTATTTAAGCAGAACTTGAAAGATTCATTTTAAGTAAATAAAAGTACTTAAAAAACTTTTCAATACTTATGTGTTTTTTTCTTACGAACAAAAAAAAATTATTATTATTATAAGATTATAATAATAAAAAACATTAATACAGTACAACGAAATTTACTTTGAATTTTATTTTCTCATACACTGGGAAATAAAAAAATATAAAATTAGATAACATGATATTTACTTCTAACTTTTCATCATCTTACCAACAAGAATATATTCAAGAACTTATTTCTGATATACACAAAACGATTTCTGATACACATACTTACGTTATTTTTTATATACAAAAAACTGATGATTCACAAAAAATATATGAAAGAATAATTAAAATTAAACTGCAGTATGTTAAAAAAAAAAATTACATAAAAGTCTTATTTAAATTTGTAGGACTTGCTCACTATCAGCTCACAAAATAATTTATTTGCCGACCTCCGCGAAGAAATGGTAGCTTAACCTTCAATCAGAAAATCCCAGCTTCGAATCCAGGTTGGGCAAGGTATTTTTAATACGCTATAAGATTTCCATCACATATGCCCCCAAACATAATTTTCTCACTTATCAGGTGACTTAATGAAACAAAAATTTGTATTTATTAAAAACGCGTTAAAGAATTTATTTTTTTTAATTAAGACCCTTAATTATTACTTGATCAGCATGATGAAATACAAAATAGAGTTTTTTTTAATTTTATTTAAATATTACAAATCACTAAGTCCTCATTTTAAACAAAATTAATAATATAAAAAAAATCTGTTCACCAATTTCGAATTAAAATTCTAAAGATATATGTTATAATAGAATTAAATTCTGTAAAAAAAAAAAATGCAAATGAACTAGTTTATTTTTAGGATTAAAAAAAAAACATCAAGTATTAAAAAAAAAGTTAAGACATATGTTAGATATATAATTAGGAGCTATTACATAAACAAATCTTAATACTCACACGTTTTGTAATAACTGTCAAAAATGTTACTATTAACATTTTATTTTGCAATAATATATATATTAGAGAGAAAAAATGAATGTATAAAAATAAAAGAAAATTAGAAAAAACTATTAAAAACAAAGCAAGAAGTAATAAAAATATGTCTAATGACTTTAACCAACAACTAACATAAGCTTTTAATGTGAAGGCAAAAGAAATAAAACTGAAGAATGAAAAAAAATAATAATAATAATAAAAAAGTAAAAATATCTTGGTCGTTATTTTCAGTTAGAAAAAATTCTACTGTATGAATGAGTAAAATATACAGTATCTTAAGGAAAGAAAAATTTTATAACAAGAAATTCTACCAACCTTAAAAAAACTCTATTATTCAAACGTTTTACATTTCAGCAATCGGTATAACCATAATTAACTTCATTATTATTTATGTTGCTGTAGTACAGGTTATTAAAATCTATTATATAATTATATGTAGTAAAATTTAAAATTATAATGATAATTTTATTTTATTTTATTGTTACTCATAAGAAATAATGTGTATCTAATTTAATTTTAATCTACCATCTGTCACAGAAATTATATACTTCCTTCTTTTTAAAAAAAATAAATAAATAAAATAATATGTTTCGTACAAGGATATAATATATATATATATATATATATATATATATATATACAATAAAAAAATAACAAAAGTTATCTAAAGGAAAAAAAATTAATAAAAATACAGCAAATATAATAATAAACTATTTTATTTTATTTTAAAAAATATAAAAAAAAAACATGATAATAAAAACTAAATTAAATCCTTTAAGATAAGAATTAAATCACCGAACCAGTCATAAGCATAGGGTAATATAATTTGTATAATGTGCTAATGCTATTAAAAAAAATAGAATTGAATTATAATAAAATATAAACATAAAAATCAAGGATAAGATAACAAAATAAATTTAGTAGTAATAATAATAAAATTATTTAATACTTTTAAAAGTAAGCTACTTGATTCGATTCGTTGCACAATTCTATTTCATAGTTCATGTTTATTTTCATAAGTGGTATTTAAAATAGCTAGAAAAATATTGCGGACTTTTCTAGCAACGTAAGATCAAATAATGATTACCAAAAACAAGATTTAAGAATCAAAATTCCCAAATTTCGAATAAAAAATTTTTGTTTTTAGAAGCTTTCTTACTCTGTGAGGAAATTTGGGAAACGTATATCTGTAAAAAAAAAATGATCCATAACAAAAAAAAATTAATTTGGAAGAGAATTGATTAAAAATATTGAAAAAATATAGTTTATAAAGAAAAAAATTGCTTCTCATTTTGGGTCCGGAATATAATGCCAATGGTATTTTAATAACACTTTAAGTGATGAAGAGAAATGGAAACACCAGATAAAATTAAAAATTTTAATATACGACTGCCAAAAAAAAAAAAAAAAAAAACATTACTCTTTAATTAAGTAATTATTAATATAGGATAATTAAGGAGCGTTAGGTTGACAATGTTGTATGTATGTAGTATAATTTTGTTTTCAAATTTAAAAAATTTAAATATATATATATAGAGAGAGAGAGAGAGAGAGAGAGAAAGAGTCTATGACACTCCGGGTAACATAAGGATTCCATTTATCAAAGGGTCATACATCTAAATCTACGGTGGAACAAATATACATACATCCTAAATATATTACACACTTTTTTGGGCAGTCGTGTATAAAAATCAAGGATAAGATAACAAAATAAATTTAGTAGTAATAATAATAAAATTATTTAATACTTTTAAAAGTAAGCTACTTGGTTCGATTCTTTGCACAATTCTATTTCATAGTTCATGTTTATTTTCAATGTGGTATGGGGTATTTTCATAATTGTAAGAGTATAAACCACAGTGAGTATTTTTTTAAAAGTGAATTAGAAATATTTTAATTTTTCAAAGGTCTAATTTTAACATACTAAAAACAGCTGTTTTTAATTTTTACAGATTCATAAGATTTTTTTTTTTGTTAAGTTTGTTATTTATTAAACTTGATTTATTTTTTGTTTTACACAATCTTTATAACATCAATTTTTTCTTGATCCAATTTTTTACGCGATTTAAAATAAAACTTACGCATTTATTAGTAATTTAACAAAGTTACTGTACTTCAAACCTAAAAAAAAAATCTTTTTCGTCACAGAATTTTTCTGTTTTTCGTACTATATCATGAAAACTACGATTTACACAATTCTGCGACCTGTTTATTTCGATTTTTCAGGTCATAAAACATTTTTTTAAATTTAATTTTACCTCTAATATACTGAATACAGAACTGAAATCCGCGTGAAATTTTTCGCTAGCCGTTACTGGATTGGATAACAAGAAATTTTCGGACATATCTTTGTAGAAAAGTTTTCCTTATTTCAAGCACTAGAATCAGTTTTTAAATTATCTTTCTTTCCTTTTGAATGACCTGCATATATATTTAGCGTATGATACTCCCGGTTATGTAAGGATTCCAACACGAGGTCATACATCTAAATCTGTTCAGCCGTTGAGCTGGTACGATGGAACAAACGAAAATACATCCTAAATGCATTACAATCCTTTTTGGGAAAATGTATAAAAACATTTTTTTAATAACAAAAATTAAAAGAATTAGAGCAAAAAACAAAAAAGAGAATATATATTTAGAAAAACAAAAGGCAAAAGAAAAAAAAAAAAAATATATATATATATATATATATATATATATATATATATATATGTTTTAGAGGTAGGAAATAAATTTTAAGAAGGATTTTTCGAAAAATATTCATATATAGGTTAACTTAATAGATTTAAGTAAAACACCTCTTCAATAGAGGCTAAAATGAGAAAAAAAAATCAAACATTTTTAAAAATATTTTGGGGGTTTATAATTTAAATAATAATAAATATTTCTTGTAGTTCTATACATGCAATATAACTTCTTTTTTTAAATATTTAAATCGAAGGGAATAGAACAAAAACATATATTTCAATGTTAAGAGTAGGGGTTGATTTTTTGAAAAAAAAAATTCTTTTGTATTATTTATAATGCAGTGTAACAAATTTGCTTTAGTAAAGTTTTCTCTAAAATGCGTATGAAGAAAATCGAAATTGGTTATTTCGGTGATTTCACCCCACGTCTTAACGAATTTTGAAAAAAACATGCCATCAATGCCTTATATACTGGTAAAGAAATATCTGAGCCAAATTTGAAAAAATCAGTTCGGTCAATCCTGAGATATAAGAACAAAATCAGTGCGACATACTACGTTTTTTTTATCTAGATGAAGTAGTTGAACCCTAAAACAGAAAGATTTTTCAAAAAACCGAATACACCATTTTTGTCATGATCTCCATATTTCCCTTTTAATATAGCTATTCTAGCTATATTCGCCGAATAAAATGGTGCAATTAAAATTATTCGTGGAAAAGTTTAAAAATTTTACTATACATTCATTTCGTCACTACAGTCCAAGTAAATTACAACACTTGGAAGTATTGAGCATTTGTTTAACCCTTTTAATTTACAACTCACTGCTTGTTCTAGTAAATAAATAACTCTTTTATTCTGATCAGTAATAAAATAATATATACATCCCGTCAGGAATGGATACACGTTAACCAATCCATCCTCTTTCTATCTCACACATCTCTCTCTTTCTCTCTCTCTCTCTCACTCTCTCTCTCTTTCTAAATGGTTGTACGCGTTAAGTGCATATTCCCTCGGTAGAATAAATCTGCACCAAGTAACATAAGATCCAAATAAGATTGGATACAATAAAAAAAAAAAATAATAAAATTTCATAGAAACGTTTAAAAACATTTATTTAGCACAGTTCTTTGAAAAAAAGGAGGAAGGAAAATAGCTATAAAAGAAAAGAGTTTGTTTTGAAATTCAAATTACTAATTGAAAATAATATAAAATTTAGAAAACTAGCTAATTAACTCATCAAATAATAAACTACATCAATATAAATCCAGTAGAAAAAAATCCTGATCAGAAAATCAAAAATATAAACAACGGTTTTTAAAAAGAGAGGTACTACATATGTGTAGTTAATAAAGCATTGTAATAAATACACAATGATAAAGGGAATATTTGTTACGATAGAGGTAGTCAAGTGCTAATATAGAGGGTTGAAGAAGGAGATAGGACGGGGATAAACGAGAAGAGGAATATGGTTTGTAATAGCATATGTCAACACAACACTACAATGCACTACTACAAATATATACACACGTACTTTATGCTGTTTATGATATATATGAGTTCGTGTAAACGTATTTCAATGTGTGCGAGTCAGTATGTATGTTTAGTGGTGTGGTCAAATACAATGAATATGTATTATCCATATGAAGCGACTAAAATAAATGGGTGGTAAGGGTAAAGTGAGGAGGGGTTCAGTGGTATTACAAATGTGATGCGATGGGAAGCATGCTTTAATTGGAACTGAACAAACTAACGATACGAGTATAACAGATTGTCATGAATTATGTATGTTTAGATATACGATGACATGAGTAATACAGAATTAAATGTTATCAGCGCATGCGTAAACTAATATAAAAAGTATATAGGACTATACTTACTTAAACAATCACGCATGGTTTATAATATAAATAACCTAGTAATAAATAATGTGTATTTATAAAAAAAAAATAAATCTAAATATAATTAAAATAATTTTCGTCAAAATGTTGTTTAATACCACATTACGATGAGTTGAACTTTAGAGTCTAATTATCAAAGCAATCACTGCCACTTAAAAAACTAATTTTTTAAAAATTACCTTAGAAATTCGTTATTTATTTTTTTTTTTTTAATAAAAGGTACGGCATTAAAACATTGTACTATGCAGTATGGCATCATAGTTGGCGGAAAATCTATTTTCAAAACTCTCTTTTGTGGTGCAAAACACTCTTTTGCGAATTTTGCATCATTTACAAACACTGCTAAAAACATTCAGCCCTACTCATTATCTGCTTAAAAAATAATTTTATATACTCGTATTAACAAAAGAAACTCAATTCCATAAAAAAAAAAACTTATTAAGAATCCAGACATTTTAATAAAATAAACAATAATTGAAAGATATGTAAAATAATCTTCTTACAAAACTGCAACCTATATAAAACTGAAAATTGAAAAATGATTCATCATGTATTAAAAATAAACAGATAGGGGTTTTTTTTGTGTACCTAAATCATTTTTACTACCAAGCACAGGTGTCTTGTGTGCCGAATAGTGGCGTGCTTTATCATGAACGAAGTAAAATTTTTACGTTAAAATATTTATTTCCCATATTATTATTTTACAATGTTTGTAAAGGTTTTTAAATATTTATATACTAAATACATAAAAAAAACTATAAATATCTATTTTCTCCGAGTTGTTTATTTTATCACTACATTATTTCCAAAAAGATATCCGCTTCTCAACAGTTTAAAGCTTCAATAACAGAATTTGCCAAATTTACTTCAAATGCTATTCTCTCTCTCTCTCTCTCTCTCTCTCTCTCTCTCTCTCTCTCTCTCTCTCCCCCCCCCCCCCCCCCCCCCCCTCTCTCTCTCTCCCCTCCCCCCCTCCCCCCCTCCCCTCCCCCCCCCCCCTCCCCCCCTCTTCTTTCCCCTC
>JAAAKQ030467119.1:33963-45204 GCA_010016005.3 Zanna intricata | reverse complement strand
ACGCACTTCACATTTGGCTGGATTTTCTATTGCCGCACTCATGTTTTTAGGTTATAACTTGAGAACGCGCGATTGAATGATCCTCCGCCTTGCACAGTTAGAAGCGTACTGAGCTGCTACACATACTGATGTCAGAATGGCGGCGCTACCCCGACTACTTCTCCTGCTACGCGTAAACGGTGGTTACTTTGGACGACCCTCGTAATTACCTGATTAGCCGTAAACAGAGTTTCAGAAGCAATAAAAGTCATGAAATTTGAACAGTAATGCTGAAAAGTAATTTAATCATTAGTTTTTAAAAATTAGTTAAGAATAATTTTAGATAGGGCTAAATTACAGTTCCTACGACCTGGGGAATACTATCCTGAAAATTAAATTTTGAATTTATTTTGTCCTAGATTTCATGATAGTTGTTAGTTTAAGAAGTATACCCGTGAATTCTTTCAACTCTATTATTTACATATTTGAAGATTCTTTCACGATGAGCTGAATTCATTTTTGTCTTTAAAATTTGTCAAATTTATTTTTCTGGTAAAGTCCATCTGACTTTCAATATCTACAAAATCTGCTTACTTTCAAAATCTAAATTTGCTTATCAAATCCTGTATTTTTTATTAAATTATAACTAATAAATAATTATTTATATACTACACCTTGAACCTATTTTTTTCTCCTGTGATTTCTCTTCTGTTCTTACAAAAAAATCATTTTTGTTAAGATGATTCTTATAGTTTTTTAAATGTGAAAAATTCTAATATTTCAAACTGATAATCACAAGAACAAGATGCTGATTAATTCTGTTGTGGTGTGTTTTGTGTCTGTATGTTATTTTTATTAATTAAAAAGATGTATAGATAACAAATAAAAAATGAGGTTTAGCAACATCTTTTTTTAAATAACTGTTGAAAAAAACCTTAACAGAATAAAATTGAATCTTTTCTATATTATCTAAGAACTTCTTTAAACAACAAAATATATGTTAATATTTTCATTAAAAAAACTATAATAATAGTTTTATAATACCTCATTTTTAAAAGTATTTAATTTCCAAATACTTTAATTAAAATAAAAGCAACTTTTTTCTCATAATATATATTTTGTTAAAATATGGATTTTTATCAAATTGCTCATCATTTAATTATCATAGCCTTTAAAAAATTGATATCACCCTCTATATATATATTTAATTGTATCAAAATGATTTTTCAGCAATAAGCGGTTTCATCCTAAAATAAAAATATAAAAATTGTTATATTTGAATGAGGTCTTAGTAGAATACTAAGAATATCTTTTAATTTGATAAATAATTTACTTTCCAGAATACGTTTAGAAGTAAAGCATAAAGTGACATCAAGTACCATATAATTATAATATAAATAGTAACGTTTAATTTTCTAAGTTGATTTAAATTTTAAGAACTATTTTACGATAATTTTTTTTTTTTAATTATTTTTACAGCTGTTGAAATAGTAGATGAGAAACCAGAAGCACCAGGTGAATCTCCTGAGTTAGGTACTGGTGGAGGTTTATCGGGACAGAGACCGTTAGGACTTGGAGTAGCAGTTTTGCCACCATTGCCGCCTGATACACCCGCAGGTGGTCATTTCTTACCTTCTACCGTTGCTGCTGCTAACAATAAGAAACGACCACCCACTATTTCTATACCGCCACCACCTCCACCGCCTCCTAAATTAGATCAAGAGGTAAAAAATGTTTTAATGGTGATGGTAGTAGTTACCTTTTCTGCCTTACTTATTACCGTTCTTGCTTTCTTAAAGTTGTTAAATACTTCATTCTCAGTAGATTTTTCACAAAGTAAGATTATATGTATATTGTTTAAATAGTTGAATTAATCAATTTTATAAAAATTAAAATTTTTTGGTAGTAAATTTTTTACATAAAATTCTATTCTAACCAAGTAAATTTGAGCGTTGCAGATCTTAATTTATTCTTATTACTTTATCGAGCAGTAATTTAAAAAAAATATTTTTTATGTTTATTTATTTAAACATTTTTTTTAATTTTAAGAAAAATTTTTTTGATCGTTAAAGTTTAAAATTTTATTGTTAGTAGATTTACATTTTCTCTCTTTTTTTTTTAAACATTGTATCATTATGCAATTTTCAGCATTTTCTTTATTGAAATGTATTTCTAATTATTGTTTCTGAAGCTTTTTGTTGTTTGAACTATTTCTTATAGACCCTTTACCAACTTTATACTTTCATATGCTTTAAAAAGGTCAGTAAGTTAGTTTTCTGACATAACATTTAAGTATAAACTAATGTCGTAATTATTGTTTTAAAAGGAGTTATTTTTATGTACAAAAAGAAACCTAAATATTGTCCTTGTATATGAAATGATATGTTTTACTCCCATTTTGGTTAGTTTCCTTTTTACATAAAATCTGTGGACTGTAATATACAGTTCTTTTTACTGATTTCTTAACCGTAGATTTAATGAGAAAAAGTTGGCAATCTCTCTTCTATCGCCAACCAGAAGTGATAACTGTTTAATTTTTTATCTGTTTAAATTATCAGTTACAAACAATTAATTTATAACATATATTACAGATTGTGATACATCTTTACATTACTATTTAGCAACAATAGTATAATTGAATTACTTATTTTATAATCTTTTTTGTTTCAATGGATGTTTACATATTATATGTAACTTGTATAAGAAACTATGGTTATATCTATAATTTTAGATGTAAATGTCCATTAGTCTATGAGTAATATATTTTGTAAAATATATTAAAGAAAATATATTGTAAATAATATATCGGTGACTGGAGGGAAAGTAAATCTTCAGACTGATTCTATAAAAATCGGTTTAAGGATATCTTTTATATCTTCTCGTACTTTGATTAAATTAATTTTGATGTATTATAATTTATTCACTTTTTATTTATATTTATATTTAGTTAATATATTTTGACTGATAATATGGTTTGGTTTACGTTCTATTTATTGTTACATTTTGTTGTTATTTAATTGAAAAAGAAAAAAACATATATTAAGACCATATAATTAATTACATATATATAATAAAATTAATTATAATATCAAAAGCACAAACTACAATCAATAAATGGTAAGAAAATTTATCCATCTGTAGAGCTTTTGAGTTTAAGCTTGAGTTTTTAAGCTTCTTCATCTTCAGCAGTTAAAAATTACAAGATTACACATAAAATATCAGCATATTATTACTTAGTCATTGAAATAAATCTTCCCTCATATACCACAGTATAATAGTGAGTGATACTTCTTAAACTATTTTTTTATGATAACAGTATTACCAATTTAAAAAAAGAATCATCATTATTCAGATTGTTTATTCATTAATTTATGATTACTTTTAAATTTACAAATATAATATTTTTCTAGTTCATCTATTTTTCTATTATTATTATTTTTTTTTTACTTCCAAATTATTATATTTATCAGTAATTGCATATTTACTTTGTATGAGGGGATCAGTAACATTTGAAAACTTATTATTACTTGTTTTATAATTATTACGGTTCTTTAAAATCCTCTTAATAAAAGATCGGTTGGTTTTTCATACATACATACATATATATATATATATATATATATTAGCATCCCCTTCAGCGCTGCTCAAGGCTCACTTCACTTATTCTTCCCATCTAGCCAGAGGCCATTGTCTCCTTGAACCCCGGTTCCATAACACTCATAGTGTGTAACGATAAATAAAAATTAAAACGTGTTTAATCTACTAAAAGTATCAGTGGATTATAATTTCTTCATAGCAATAGTTTGGTCAGTATAGAACCCAAAAGATTGAGTAATTTGAAGAAAGTGGGTTTTAAAATAGTTAGCCTCCATCTTGGAAATATTTACAGCTGGTTATTTTTTCAAATAAAATTGTATTTTGCCTGGATCTTAGTGTTACCCAACAAACACCAGTAGGAGGTGACCATATTTCTTTCTTTTTTTTTACAAGTTTTTAATTTTTTTTTAGTGTTTTTTTATTCAACTGACTAGGGACAGGCATAGCAGTTATGTCTCACATACAGTAATAGTGGCGGCGGCTGTGTTGATTAAGCTGCCAAACCGTACACCGATGCGCCCCTTAAAACATTGAAATTCAGAAAAACGTGAAAATAGTTTTTAGATATTTATCTGAAGATGATTTGCAACCTCAAATATGCTGAATATCTCATTTGTATTATCTGAAAGAGAAAGTTTGCAATCATGGTTCAAAACCTTTTTTTACCTTTCTTCACCCCTTTCCAAGTTGAATTTTGAAAAAATCTGGAAATTGGTTATTAGATATTCACTATGAAGTTTATACATACCAAAAGTCAAGTTAATATTTTAATTTTTTAACAAAGAATTTTAAAAAAATAGCTTCGGGTTTCAAAAAAAATTTAAAAATTCACTTTAAACTTTTAATTTCAAAAAATCTAAAAATTGATTTTTACAGTATCACATGAAGATTATCCACTTTATTAAAGAATTTGAGGATCGTATCTCACTTTTAAATGATATAAATTTAAATGAAGTGCAGCAAAAATTGTGTATATATAATTTAATAGGCATATAAGGAAGTCATATAGTGTCCACATCAGATTTTTTTATTCTAATTTAATATTATTGATAGTATTTTTAACATTTAAATTCATATTCTTTACTTTCAGTATTATATATTTAGGAATTAAATTGAGTTGTAAAAATCTTTTATCAAATTAATCGTAAAAATATGTCTTTTTTTTTTCATTTATTTTGTGCAACTTGTAAAATTACTCCAAAATTTACATCCAATTGATTTATATAATAATTTATAGATAATTGAGATAAATAATAATAATAGAGAAATAGATGTACAAGAAAAATATTATATTTGTAAATTTAAAACTGCATAAATTAAAGCATTGATAATGCATTGATAAATTAATGAATAAACAAACTTAATGTGGTGGTTATTTATTTAAATTGTTAGTACTGTTATAACAAATAGTTTAAAAGTTATTCACTATTTTACTGTGGTATATAGAGGGTTTATTTTAATGACAAAGCATAATATTTTGATATTTTGTGTAATCTTGTAATTTTTAACTGATGAAAATAAAGTAATTTAATCTCAAAAGCGACCCAGGTAGGTAAATGTTCTTACCATTTATTGACTGTATTTGATGGTTTTGATACTACAATTGTATTATATTTGATACAGTGGATGGTAGTATGTTTGAAAAAAATATATAATTTTTTAAAAAGGTTTACCCAAAAGTTCTTGAAGTTGATTTAAAAAAAAAAAATAGATCTGTAATTTTCCTTATTACCATTTTACATTTAAATAATTCCTGTTGAAATTTTACATATTATTGCAAGTATTTTTGCTGCTTGTTGTCCTGAAGGCCTTTTTAATGATGAGTGTATTAATTATTCCCTGAGATTTGAAATTACCGTTGGTTGTGCAAAACCTTTTATCTTTTTGGTTTAATTTTTGTTTTAGTAAAGAAGAATTTAAAACCATTTATGTACATAAAGAGTTTGTGGAGCAATGAGACTATTTTGTCTAAGATGTGTCGGTTGGTTTACTAAGTTCATTACGTACTATTGGGACATCATTTCTACTTCATGTTCTTTATAAAATATTTCAGGATACAGGATTGGAATTTCTTATTAATGATTTGTTACAATAAAATAAATTCATAATTTCAAGTTTCTTGTAATCATTTCATTAGCATTTTTAAGTTTTTTATGACTTATTTATTGGCATGTATACAGCAAAAATGTTGATATAAAAATAAAAGCTTACAACAAAGTTTTAATACTTTCCCGTGGCATTGGTTATTTATTCTTATATAATTGAGAAATAATTATACTTGTTCCTGAAAAAAGTTACCTAACATTTATTTGTAAGGATAGAGGTAATTTATAATGAAGTTTTATTGTAAAATTATAATTAAATTAAAAAAAGTTTTAAAGAAATTGTTATTTTTAACTTTGATCAGCCCTCCAAACCCTAATATTGTCCCCAAAATAATTTAATTTTTTTGGGTCATGCACTACTATTATGTATTATGTTTTGGAAGATAAAAAAAATCTTTGTTAAAAATATGTGCAATAAATAAAAGGATAGCATTTTTTTTACTTTTGTAGAAAGGGGGAATTTTGGGGCAAAATTAAAAAAAAAAAAAAATGGTAAGTTAAGCATGCATGCATATGTACTTACTAAGCTTAATATAAAATGGGGCTGTGTGCAAAATTTTGAGAAAATTGACTCCAAAATTTTACCAACAAATTGCCTGATTTACCCAGTTCTCAAAATTGATTTATTCAGTCAAAATATATTAAGCTTCAAATACACTAAAACACATTCATAGGTATGTACATATGTATATATAGATATGTATTTACATACAAACATTACCTCCATTTAATTTTTTGTGTCCCTGGGTCATGATACCTCAAGAAATGTAAAGAAACCTATACCTGTTTTTTGACTAATTATCATACTTTCCTAATTGCATCATAGAGCTATGACAAAACAAGTAAAAGAAAAATGAGAAATATTAACTGAAGTACTGACAAAGATCAAATATTCTGCTGATATTTGATATTAATGTAATTGACTTGTAAATACTTAGGTACATTATTATGATGTATCTCTAAATTTAGATCTTAGATAAAATAGTAAACATTACTTTATCTAATACTTAACTCAATCGCTTACTAGCTTAGCTTTTTGTACAGCTCCATAAACAGTGTTTCTTCAGACAGTACAAAAACAGAGTCCCCCCCTATTGAACTAGAATAAAGATATGATTTTCCCACTGATTACTGCAAGTTGACAATATGTGTCTCAGACACAACCAACTCAGTTGCTGTTCTCATACTCTATGATACCTATCCAAGAAAATAGGATGATGAAAAGGAGTGCAGAAGGTAGAGAAAGAAAATAAACCATTTTGGTGAGAATTACATTTCTGATCAGTTTTTGTCCAAGATCAGTCTTGCTCTGTAACTTCATCATGTTGTCTATAATTTTACAAAACAATTTTGGGAACTTTTGAGTAACACCTTTTTAGCTTTCAGTAAATTCATATCTTTTTATTTAGATTATTGTGTAATATGACAAAATGTAACTTTTTTTATAATTATCTTTTCTTTTTTTGTTTTGTTTTTATTAGATAATTTTGATAATAGGATCTCTCATTAGTTGTTTTATATATATGTATATATTGAATTTCAACACTTAGTGTGCAGATACTCTAATAGTTAATATACACAATACTAGTAATGATATAAACATTTTATAGTTTATTTATGTAAAATATTCGCACCTGACAGAATCAATCTCTTAGTTAAACCTCGGTAATTCTAAATTATCTTTTTTTTAAATTTCTACCTATTCAGCAGTTTAATGTAAAAAAAAAACTGCTACTGTAATTGATTTAATTTTAACCACTTTTTTCATTCTACTTCATTAAGATCTTTTATATTGAAAATATTAAAGTCTTTATTATATGATTTTTATGATGACATTATCTGTTCATTCAGTTGAAGATCTGCTTTTCTAAATAATCACCAACTTTATTTAACAATTAACATATGATAGACCCATTCATCTCTGGTTACAATTTAATAATAAGAAAATCTTCAAATAGGAACAGTTTTGAAACATTCTTATTTAAAAAACAAAAAAAAACACAAGGTACCCACTGAGCCCAAATTTTCCAAAACTTAACACAAAAATATTATGCACACTTTTGAATGTGAAATATCCGATTCAGCTGCAATGTCATCCACAGTGATTCACTTATTTACAGTCTACAATTTTTTAATGCATGTGGTGTTATCATCTAAGTTTGCTTTCCCTGCCCCTAATTTTTTTTAATATCCTTGCTCCCATTTTCAAATGGTTCATACTATTTTGTAATCATCTGAGATGTTTATCTTACACTTCACTCAATTGACAAGGAATTTCGCTAGATTTGTTCCTCCTCATCCGTAGAAACAAGTCACTGTGGTGCAGACTTTTAAGTTGGATTCTACTTTAACTGAGGTGACACATTTATGGCTAAATGGTTAATGGACTAACCGTTCCTAACATGCGCAAAGCATTACTGCACCAGAGGAAATGGAAGTATAATCATTAATATTACCAATAACTTTTATCAAAATATTTCCTAGAGAAAAAAATTTGGACAAATGTTACTCCCTTATCAAAATTTGGTTAACGTCCACCCTCATGTTTGTTGTTATACATCTTTTTATTGCATTATAAAAGATAAGAAAAAGATATTATTTTAATGACAAAGTAAACTTAATTAAAATGAAAGTTTTGAGGGTTGTAAAAATATTTTTTACCTTATTCTGTAAAAAAGGTAATTGAAAATTTATTCAAATACATTATTTTTCAGTTTACAGTTTAAAATTATCGAGCACACTAAATGTTGATATTTTGATGTTTAAAACTCTTAAAGAGAAATATTGCTTTAATAAATATTTAGTTGAATTATATTTTAAAAAAATGATATTTTAACTCAGGATTCTTTTTTTATCAGTATTTACTCATAGGTAGCACTAATAAAGATCAGAAAATTAATTATTATTGTTAGGGTTTAAATTTTAATTCAGCCAAGTTATTTTGATTTAATAAGGGTTAGTTTGGATCGATAAATAATGTAGGTACATAAATAAATGTTAATTTTGATGAACTTATAAGTATGCTGCAAGTTGTAATTTGCTTAAATCCTTCAAAATAATAATAAAATGATGCAGATTTGTGTAATTTTTACTTGTAATTTTGTTTTCTTTCTTTGTTATTTATATAATAAAAAAAAGTATTTCATCCACCAATTAAAACTGTTAGAATTTATTGCAGTTTAATAATTAGATTATCACAGCCCACTAAAAAGTTATCTCAGTAAAATTATTCCAATGGTATATAATATTGGTATACATTGGTTAAATGATAATAATGGTGTACCACAGTTAATATTGAAAGTTAATCGAAGTTAGTCTACTTGACAAAATCATTCAATAGTGATCTCATACTTATACTACCAAGAAGCTTGATAATAGACTGGAATGACAATAATAGCAAGATGTATTACATATAAATGTCACTAATGAAGTGCTTGTTTTTGAGGTGTTACATCTTACAAATAATATTGGAAAAAATTATATCAGTTTTATTTTATATTAGAATTTATTCTTTTCTGTATTGTGAATAATAGAAAACTTCTAGGAATTACCCAGAAAAAATATTCTGTTTTTATTTGTTAAATAGTGCTGTAGTATTCCATATATGTTTTGAGACTATTTATAAAATATTACTGTTACAAAATTTAGAAAGAATTCAATAAATTAAGTATTTCAAAGTTTTTGTAAGAATGGTTTCAATGTAAGTAGTGGTCATTATTTAAAAAAAAGATTATATTTTTGCTCTCAGTAAAAATAAGGGGGAATTTTTTTTGCAAGAACTAGATCAAGAAAAAAAGAATTTCTGTTAAAATTCCTGGAAATTTCAACCCCTCTTAAAAATAAGTTACTTCACTTATTGTAGAATACAGAGAATTTATACTTGCATTTCATTTTGCTATGTACCTCTGTAAAGCCACCGTATATCTCTTTTCCAAGAGACAAAATCAAGATTCTCAAAAGTTTTAATGAAAATTCTTTTTTTTGTCTTCTGTAAATTGAAATGATGGAATTATATATATTCACAGTTATAGAATTGCTAGAACACAGCTTCAGTTCAAAAAAAAAATAATTTCGTAACATTATGAGATCCGAAATCACGCTACTTTTTAAGATTGCCACCAAATTGAAACTGATTGCCAAAAAATGTTAAAAAGTACATTAACTTAAAATACATAAACTATAGGTACTTAGGTTTTTGTCATATATTTTTATTATCTTTTAGTGAAGACATTGAAGTTATATTCTCTGAAATCACAAAAAGTGCTGTTGCAGAAAAGAACACATTTTAATGTAGTATAAAAGTCAATAATACTTCCTGCTGAGTCATTTGTATATTTGTATGATAGAAATATAATAATTATAATGCTTTAAAAACAAGCTGTTTTCATATTGTGTTTAGTCATTCAAAAAGGACAAAAAAGTATCTTAATATTAATAAATACATTATAAAACGCACTGTTTTCCATTAAGTAGGGATAAGATAAAATTAGGAAAGAAAAACTTTTTAATATCATGAATCATATACTATAGAGTTTCTGTACAACTCTAATAATAATCGAGGAAAAACATGTTCTATTGCAGTGCAATATTTATTTTCCCTATCAAAGTGTTAGTTTAATATAATAATTCAAAGTCAAGTTTTTCTTGTGATGCGTATATTGCAGTCACTATACAGTAATTATTTAAACAGTTATGCTTGCTTAGCATATCACTATTTTTTCCACAACAGTTTTACCCTCACTGCAGTTTTCCTTGCATTTGACAGTTGCTTTGCCAAACTGATTCCAGTATCAAACAATTTCTATTTACATCCATTAAAATTATTTCAAATTCTTTTATTTGCGTTTTATTACAACATTTTGTTTAGCTTACAGTAAGAATATCTTTCCTCAGTTCTATAATTTATAAAATTTTTTATATTAACTACTTGCTGCAATAACCAAATTCATATATTTACATTTTGATTAATGCACGAGCGTAGTAATAATTCATATACTTTACATATTGACTGGTAAATTTACAGTACATTCACAAAATGTCAATCTTAAACACCATCTGATGAATACGTGATTCGGAAATGCTCAATATAAATGGTTATGATATTCTGCTCACCTTTTTTATATCTTCTTTCTTAATCTACTGCTTCCTTAATTTAATAATACTCATTACACTAAATATTTGATAAATCAACCCATAATTTTACTTTATCATCCTATTTACACTGGTGATAACTTGGAAAGTTCTTGTAAATGTTGGTTCTACATTAATTAAAAAAAAAAAAATTTATTTTTTTTGTCACTTGGTAATTAAGATGCATACTTATGTTTATGTCTTTCAGATATTAAGAACTGAATAGTATTTTTCAGTTAATCTATTTGTATGTTAGAGCCTTAGATATCTTTACTCACTATCTTCCTACATGAAACGTTATTTTCTACATTTAGTAAAACTACTCATTCTAATCTATAGTAAGATTGCCTGCTGTCAGATAGGCCAGTTCTATCATCATTTTGCATAGTTTTTATGATTCTTTACAGTATATCTAATAATTGAGTAAGTG
>JAAAKQ030467119.1:1243-33863 GCA_010016005.3 Zanna intricata | reverse complement strand
GTCAGATAGGCCAGTTCTATCATCATTTTGCATAGTTTTTATGATTCTTTACAGTATATCTAATAATTGAGTAAGTGAATAATTCAGAAAGAGATAAATTGGCCAAAAAATTTCAAGGCCTATACCACAATGACTTAAACATTTTAAAAAGAATCTTAAAAAGTATTCTGCTTCTGTCTGTTATTTCATAGAAGTAGTTTCTGATGAAAGTTACCTAAGATTTAGATACATTTAACATGATAATACAAATTGAGATCTGTGTATTTTGAAGGTCTTTATTGTGTAATCATTGGTATCAAATGATAAAACTGTTCATTGTTAGTGAAATTGTTTGTAATTCAGAATAAGAATTTTACTTTTTTTTATTGTATAATTATTTGTTAATATTGCAAAAACATTAATCATACATGATTCTTTTTTAATGTTTTAATAACAGGAACTGTACTTATTTCTAGTCAGCATCTTTACCAAAAATTTATTGTATATAAATAATATATCAACTCGGTTAAAATTTGCATTCATATGCTTGATGACTGGTTATTCTTACGATATTTAACAGTATGTATATTAACGTTCTTGTTAGTTCACTCAAGAGAGTGGAATTTGTTAATGTAAAAATAAGAGATCTGAAATAAAAATTTTCTTGGTAGTATATTCTTCATGTATTATCATTTAATGTATGCTTCATTTCTTTCTAAGTTGCTGTACAATACTGAGATTAAAATTTGAATCCTGTTAGTATATTTGTAGATTTATTTTTAAAAAAATTTTTTAAATAGTATAATGAGTGATCCTACATTTAGTATTTAATTTTTTATTAGCAGCGCAGACATGCATAGTTTTATATAAATATTTTTTTGAGAATGCGCATGAACTGCACTGTTTTGCTGCACTGCACTAGCAAGGGAGTTGTGTTACAGCTTGCGAACGTGCTCAGTGAATTTGACTTCTTGCAAGAGGAGGAGAGAACGAGCGGAGCAGTGAATTTACCTGCTGCTCCGAACCCCGTCCCAGTATCTGCTCCTGCCCCTACACCCTCACCACTTATTGAGTTCCCGCAAGATGATGAGGTGATTACTATATAAATTCCATCAGTCTGTCTAGGTTCTGCATTAATGTTGGATCTAAATGTTTATGTGTTACATATTCTTTTCTGTTCATGCATTATCATTCTATTTCTGTTTTATCTGCTATTTTGTTTGTTGTGTTTTTTTCCATAAATAACCATAACCTTTTCCTGCTACTGATTATTCCATTTATCAATTTATTCATTTGATATTCATTTTTGTGTAGTTTGGTAATTTTTATTTCATCCTTACTCGCTTACTGATTCTTTATATTGTGCTTATCTCTTTTATTATTCATTTATATGCTAATCTTCTTACCTGTCATAAAAATAAATTTCAGACTATATATGAATTAAGAAATCCTAATGAAAATGTGTTAATATAATATTTTTAAATAAATAATATTGCGCTTAAAGTAAAGATTTGTTATAATTTTTTGTTTTGTTTCATTAATTTTCCTTTCTTGGTGACCACTTACCATCTGTGAAATAGATTTTACTTTTAGAAGCACAAGAAATTTAAATCAAGTTTCATGTCTTAAAACTCATTAGTTTTCATTGTCTAATTTTAATTACAAAAGAAAATGATTAAATACATGTAACTATTTTTTCAGCTACATTATAATGCATTCTTATATTATTATGTCCTATATTATACAAAGACTGTTTATTTATTTGTTCATGTATTTCAATTTAATTGCCTGTAATATATTTACATTATTTATTGAGATAACTGTACTTGTACACATGCATGTTTATATCTTAACCTTTACTGAAAATTAATCATAATATTTACTTAACAGTTCATTTGTTGATTCTAAGAGTTTGATGTATCCTACACATATAACTTTTATGTGTACATAATTTTTGCATACTTTCAAGAGCTTTCTGAATTATTATTATTACTATTATTGTTGTAGATATAGCTTTTTCACTTGACTTACTACTAACACTTTTATTTCTCTTTACTAACTAATCGGTTGTTAATTTGTTAACATAAACTTTTTCTATATAAAATAATTAAGATGTGTAGCGATTTTAAATTTATGAAGTAACATAGTATGTTTTTTAACATTCATATTAATAAAACTATATAGTCTTGGAACTACATGTTATAACTGTTTCCAGCTTTCTGTTTTTATAAATTTTGAATAGTGGTCAAGAAATATTATTGAATTGTTCCTTAAGAAATATGTTTGATTTTTTATGTTTTTACTAAACAGTGTTTTTCATCTTAATTTGATTCATAAATTAGTTGTGCGTCTAGGTACACATATTGCTGTGATTTCTGAGTCTTACTGAACAATTATTTCTTTCATATTGGCTGTTATTTGCTAGTAAATTTCTGTATATTCAATGAACTTTGCCTATTGAGTTGATCCTCTAATATATGAGTAAATTATTCACATTTGTAACATCGAGGATATAATTAGTAACATTTCAAACATTATTTTCCCATGTACTTCCTGTACTAATATTAAATGTATTTAATGCTCTTCTTAATTTTTATGAAAATCAGTAAATATGAGCCGACTGTTCTTCAAAGCTACAGTTTTTAAGAAGTTTTCATTGATGTTTTCTCATAACATCAATACAAAATATTTTTTATGTCTGAAAAACCAGACGGTGAGAAAATGTTTATCATATACATTTCTTATAGTATAATGATCGGTTAATTTATCTCATTGAAAATAACTACAAATATTTTGAGTAACTTATAGTAGTACTCTATACTTTAATCATCAGTGTATTTTGCTTAGTCTCTTTTCTTGTATTTTTCTATGCCATTTCCTAGGAATACTGTAATTTTATATCTGTTGTTAAATATTATAAATCATAGTTCCTTTTTTATTTGTATCAGCATGTTATTTAAAAATATTCTGTTATTCTTATTTGCATGTAGCTTAATTTATTTGTAATATCATTCACATTTCATAGCATTCAAACTGATTTGCATTTATATTTTGTGTTTTTTATGCTTATGTGTTTGGATTATTACGTAAATTATAGTTTATAAGATTTGTATATAAATTAAATTTTTCATTTTAATGTTCTGTTAATTTTTATTAAAAAATATATATTTGTTGCATTATCATTGTGAAGTACAGTAAATCCTAATTGCAGTGGAGTTAATAGAATTCAACGTATATTTCATTATATTCAGTGAATAATGAAAATAAAAATAATTGCATACATCCCTGTATATTTACATCAATGTATATACATACATTGAAGTACATTTTGAAAGCATTATTTTTTAATTATTGTGATAATGATACTGACTAACTCATTATTAAGCTCAACTGTCATTAGAATGTATATGAATTCCATCTTTGAGAACATATGACAATTGTCTATTTTCAGCAGTGCAACAGATGTTATTATTTAGTTTTAGTGTTCATTAATTTCTGTTTTCTAATATCTTTAATGATGAGCACTATAAAAGAAAATATGAAATGTGATCTTTAATTTTAGTCAGAATTTGATTTTGAAAAATTGAGACAATAGAGAAACAGATACAGATGTGGTTTTAATGGAAAAAATTTTTGTGGTTGGGAGTAAAATTAGTAGGATATGTATAAAAAAACTCTTATATAAGCCATACTTAATGATTAGGTTAAGATTGGTGGTTTAAATTTGAGAAGAATATAGAAAGATTGATTCATGAAACCAGCTGAGCACTAAGTTATTTTGTCTTATATCGCTTCATTTGTATTCATGAACTCTGGTAAGAAATATTCCTTGATTAAAAGTAAGCTCTCTTAATTTATTCATGTTCTTGTATTTATTTATTTTTTTTTCAATAAAAAGGTAACTAAATTGAAACATTTTAATTAAAGCTCCACCGTGTAAGTCAACTACTGTGTTTTATGAAACCTTTATTTTTGCATTGGGATTTATGATTATAAATTGCTCATCTTGAAAAGTTTTGGTTTTCTATTTATAACTATTTTTTTTCTGCACCAAGCTGTAAATATTATCTTAATTAGTTTACCTGCTATCATGAATAGACGAGGCATATTTGTTCTGGAGAGTCGAAATAGGAGAAAACATTTTCTCAAGCATGAGATCAAGTGGAATGGTTTCCTAAAAATGTATGGATTATTGTATAAAACTCTTTATAAAAATGTCTTGTTATTAATATTTTGTTAACAAATTATTATAAAAAACAAAATTTCCAGTTTTTCTTTAATATAACAGTTATTTATTAAAATAGCGAAACACCACTAGCACCATCAGAAACCTGAAAAACTTCTACACAATTTTGCTAGTGAGCACATTTTTCTACAATCTCTAGATTTGGCAGTATTTAATAAACAAAAGCTGCTCACTAAGTAGGCCTGTAAGCAGCACAACTGCTGCATCAGTATATACTTAGAGTCATGCATGCCAGTAACTTAATTCTATTAAATTACAGTACGAGCAAGTTTGTAAACTTTTTTTTTTTATTGTAAGGGTACATATTAATAAAATACATATTTATGTACAACTTAACCAGGTTTTAAATGAAAATCTATTTTCATTATCTTTTTATAACAATTTGTTTATTATAGCTATATTTTCTTATTTTTGAGATTATTTTAACTTTTTACACTGAAAAATTAAAAGTGTTAATAAAACCAATTCCGTCATCTGAACTTATGAGTTTTACTTCACCGATAACTGCTAAATCATTTAAATTTAAAAAATTACAATAAATAGTTATTGCTTTTCCAAGTGCTTTTCCTAATTGGGAAAGATGAAAAAAATGCGTTTTGTGTAAGAGAGAACTAAAAATTTGTTCATAATTAATACAAAATTTGTAGATAATGGCCATAAGAAGAAATTACAATCGTGACTTTTATTTTTTTGAAATCTGTTTATAAGTATAGAATTTAAATCAACAAATTGGAAAGTTTCACGCTTAAACAAGAAAACCAGGAATGTAAACGTTCAAAATACTTTTAAAATAGGATCAATTAATTGTCTTGGCTATTAGTTATACATGCCATTTTGAATTTCTCAGATATCTTTAATGGATCGAAAGTTACGGGCATTTGTTTATGGTGTGTGTGACTCAAAAGATATACTGCTGCAGACAGTCGCGCATCTACTTCTTCATGACTGGGTTTTTGTTTATGAAATACTGCTGAATCTACTGATTGTAGAAAAAAGTGCTCACTAGAAAAATTGTGTAGATATTTTTCAGCTTTGCGATGGTACCAGCGGTATTTCTCTATTTTAATAAATAACTGATTTAGTTAAAGAAAAACCTAAAGAAAACTGGAAAAAACAATTCTTTAATAATTCGATTATAGAAAAGATTATTAACAAGATATTTTTATAAAGAGTTTTATACAGTAATCCATACTTTTAGGAAACCTTGCCGTTTGATTTCACGCTTGTTTTCTTTTATTTTAACCCTCTAGATCTAATATGCTTCATCTATAACTATAAGCATGTTATGATTATTGATCTCCTGTAAACTTTATTTTTCATTTTGTGTTTAGCAAAATGTAGCTTACCATAGATCACATATCTATCAGATTATGAATTACATCAATACCGTAGCCAATAATTCCAGTTTGTATAACTACATAAACTGTGTGCTTTTTGTTTTAGTTTAAATATAAATTGCAATAATTTTATATTCAATTTTTTTTTTAACCATAAACTACTATTTGATCTTTAATTGCTGTAGCACTAAGCAGTATAATTCTTATAGAAAAAAGATATACAAATTTATTTTTATAGACAGGTAGGATAAAATTTTGTTGCAATATAAGCATAGATTATTATGCCGATGGTCAAACATAACTGATGCATTATTTGCTGCATAATTTTTATTAAAATGCAGTGCTGATTATTATAAAATTCATGAAACCAAGAAAAATATTGTAGATAAAAGATCTCCATTCGTTTCAGCTTATGCTACAGTCTAGTTTATTAATGTTATACTTAGTCCCTATAGGGAAGATAAATCTTCCGTATTAATAGTTATTTAACGAGGATAGTGTACTAAAAATCTAAAAAAAACTTGTTTTTGACACTAAATTTTCTGTTTTATATCAGATATCTTAAAAACGATTAGAGTTACAGTTCTGGAACCCGATTTATCCTATTTCGCAGCTCAAATTACATAAGAAATAATAATTAAGGTCATATAAATAATAATAATTTGAGTCCCAAAAATTACAGTAGGACTTCTTTTTATTTTTTTAAGAAGAGCTTCAATCTAGGTGAAATATTTTGTTAACTCGAAAACAGTGTTTCTAGAGCTATGTTTTTATGAACCTTTTCCATTACTTACAGCAGTAGAACATCTCCTGAAAGTTCCTCCATTTCTTTGTGGGAAAGCCTGTATATTTTTTTTAGTTTTTATTGTTTTCAGTTATACATATTTTTAGGGTTTAAATGAAAAAATAACTAGTATGTGAATGTAAATTGAAATTATTTGAACATTATTCTCAGAACATAGATTTTATACATATAAATTTTATACACATAGATTTTATACTTATATTGGATTAAAACAAAATATATAATTTTATTTTTAATTAATAGTAACTTACAGTTAGTTTTTAAAATTTATTTCACTTATCCATTTAAATTTACTTCAATTAATAATGCAATGTACTTATCATAAGGAATTGTGATCTCTGATTGTGCATTAGTCATTTTTAGTCTCAATATAATGAGTAAATTTAATACTAGGATTTAGTGTAAAAGAATTAAGGAAGTTAATTCATTAAACTTCCATTTTCCATTAAACATTTTATTTATGGCCATATTTTTTTAATGTAATATATTTATGGAGATATAAAGTAAAGTATAAATTTGTTTGCATTCAGCCGGTGTTTGATCGTGATCGAGTTGTCGGTGGTGATCAGCGTGGAGTAGTAAGGACATTAGAGTACAGGGATAGCGCTTACGAGTCACGTCGACAGTCACAGTTCACTGGGATGTCAATGGATAACTTCAGATTATTGAGTGTTTTGGGTAGAGGTCATTTTGGCAAGGTAAATTATATCTTTATTCATTTAATTAATAATAAAGATGTTGATAAAAATTTTTGTATTAGTATTTTTTTTTTTGGAATTGCCAGTTAATGTATGAGTTACGGTGCTACCTTGTTGTATTAAGTTAGTATTGGGTTATTTTCATTCAGAATATGGTATTTTTATACCCTTACCTATTATCATTGTCAAAATGAGAAAGACTTTGGCGTGGACACCCACCGATAGCTAAATGAAGTATATTCTATTATTTATTGTTAAATTCATTATTGGTACATTTAAAAAAAAATTTAATTTAAACAAACTGAAATGTTTGGAAGGTCTCTAACTATGTACCTGTGAGACTGAAAATCTTGGTGAGAAGAAATGACTAAAACAATTCATTTAAATACTTAATAAATGAAAGAAAACAGAAGAAGAGGTTTTCTTATGTTGAGAGTATAAAGGATGGTTATCTTCTAAATATAAGTAAAGCGTACCAATTAATGGGATGAAAAAATGGGATGACTGTGTAAGAGTTTGTTTTTTGAGACCATGTTATGGTCTCAAAAAATTTTGTCATACTTAATATTCTCTTTTAATTATAAATTGCATACAAAAAAAAAAAAAAAATTTGTTGTAAATTAATATAACTGTTTTTAAAATTATTTTTTTATATATAAAAGAGAAATACAGGTAATCAAATGTTGAAAATGTGGTGTTGTAGATTTTTTTGTTAATTAAAGCAACTATGTATTACAATTTTGCTGTTATACTTGTATGTAATATTGAGCATCGTGAACAACTTAAATGCCTACCTGGTTATTGATATATTGTTTGCCTTTTTTTACTAACACCAGCTTATGATTTTTCAAATCAGTCAATAGATTTCAATGGAATGTTTGAATTTTTTTAAAACTATTAAGCTAACTGTGTTTTAAGAGGTAAAAAATAGGCTACTGCATCTGTTAATGATACCCCTCCCCACAGTTTTATACTAGGCTACTGCAATTGATCTGTCTGAGTTTTTCCTGTTTTATCCATAAAAATGGTTCATATTAAAATGGTTAGTTAATAATTTGTAATAAAAGGCCTGAAGAATTTTTATTGTACTTTTATTAGGTGCATGTAATAACATATGAATATCTTGTTTAGCATAGAGCAGACTCCATTTTTATTTTCTCAGTATTATCTAGTAATAAACTACACATTTTTAAATTTATTCTACTGCATTAGGAATTATAAGAAATCCAAAACTATTTAAATTTTTAGTTTGATGGGCAATATGATTTTTACTTCAAAATTTATGATTTTTGCTGTTGAAAATACATTTTGGTTGGGGGAAAACAAAATAAAAATAAAGATTAGAAGATTTGTGGAAACAGTTTAATATGTGATGGTTCTCTGTTTGGTTAACTATTGAGGGAGTCTTCTAGTAGGAAAGTAGAAACGTCTAAAAATTGTAGGTATTTTGAGTTATTTATTAAAAAAGATTTAACTGTCTGAAATGATTTACAAACTTTTTTTTTTTGTTTTGGAAGCAGAATTTTATTGTAGAACAGCATTTATTTTGTCTGGTTTGTCTTCATGCTAGTTGAACAGACCTTTCTGTTTACCACTTGTTCTGTGATACATATTTTATTGAATTGTGTGTGCTGTAATCTGGGTAAACTAAAATCTCTTTATATTCTGTAATTTTAATGCATTAATTGTAGATTATTTATTTACTTTGTTTTAAGATATTTATTTGATAATTTATATATCTCTTTAAAACATGTATTCTTATATGTTTCGCTTCTAGGTAATATTGGCACAGTATCGTAATACAGGGGAATATTTTGCTATAAAAGCTTTAAAGAAAGGAGATATTATTGCTAGAGATGAAGTAGAGTCATTATTATCGGAAAAACGTATATTTGAGGTCGCTAATGCAATGCGTCATCCATTCCTTGTCAATTTGTTCGCTTGCTACCAGACTGAGGTAAATTATATTAATTAAAGTGCCTCGTTTTTCAGTTCTTTTTTTCATTAATAATTATGATTTTAGTCAAAGAAAATTTTGGAACAAAAATATTTAAATTTATTTTGTATGATAAATCTTTTAATATGAGTGAAAATTTATTCTCCTTAGGAGAATTATCTGAATTCAATTTAAACTGAAAGTTATGGTGAAAGAACTTTACAGAAATGTAATTGAGTTTGATTATAGCTATTTGGTGTTAAAATTTTATTAATTTCCTTCTTCTTTTTTTCTTTAATTACAATTGATTGTCATTAATATTTCATAAAGAATTTTATTTCTGAAGTTTATTTTTGGATGTACTTTTTAAGTTTTCAAAAAACAATTTAACTTGAACAAAGAGATATTATAATATAATAAAATTATTTTATTGATGAGAACAAGTCAATGGAAGAGGTGATGTACATAGTAAGAAATGGGTTATATAAATGTCATACCAGAAACATTACAGATCATAAATTATATCATTACAGATTGTCAGAATTTTGGTATGTACATATTGTTTATAAAAATAATTTAATATTTATTTAGGCTGCATAAAATTACTTATTTCTTATCTTGGTATAGTGTAATTTACAACAGAAAGGTCAATAGTGATGTTCTGTAAATTATTTTATTCAGTGTGTTCTGAAGTTAATGTAAGCCCACATTTGTGTGCAATATACAAATTACAGTTTGTAATGACAGCTTTAGAAAGAGCTTACCAAAGGAAAAACTATTATTCATACTAAAGGTGATATGAGATTCATTTCTAATAAACTCTTAATTTGGCAGATACTGACAAACATCTAGAGATTATGATCGAATGAATTTTAGAATTTCGTACATCTGGTGTAAACTCTTATTTGGTATTAAAATTTTATGAATTTCCTTCTTTTTTTTAATTACAAGTGATTGTCATTAGTATTTCATAAAGAATTTTATTTCTGAAGTTATCAAACTTACTGCTAAATTCCATTGTAGCTCTTAATTATGTTGCCCTAGAGAATTTAAACCCCCAATTCCAGTTTAAGAAAGGAAGACATGACAAAATGGCTACTAAAAAAACTATTCTGCATCACAGTCTTTGTTGAATTTCAACATTCGAGATAGCAATGTAAGTCAACTATAAAATCAAGGATTAGAGTGTTGATATGGACAGTTTCAACAATATACATTTCAATGTTCCTTTTTGTATTTATTCATTATGTTCCAAATTAATAAATACTGAACAGTCATAGTCGTTTGTCCATCTTTGAATCACAAAAAAGTTTTACTTTTACTCAGCATTGTCACCAAATGCTTCCACAAGCATGCGATGGGTTTCTGCACAAGTTATTTTAAGCATGAAGCAAAATTTGATGCAGGTTCTTTGCTCTTTAAAATCTGCCATTTAGAACTTCGCCGAAGCAGTAAAACACAAAGTTATACAATCGCATGAAAGTCAACAATACAGCCTCTCACCGTCACAGTTGTTGGAACACTGATTCACAAAGAGTACTGTCATCTACCGGTAGCAGGTTGTACCAGCAAAATTCAAGCAAAAAGGTTTGCGCGCAGAATTCAAATTTCCTGAACTTTTGGATAGCACCTCGTGCATCCAATTTTGTTAAGTTGCAGATCTCGTTCATTAGCACATTCTGTTAATTCCCATTGGTTTTTAGGTGATTTGCTATAATGTATAATTTATCCATAAAAATGTGTAAATGATTAACAGCCTCTATATCGCTGATTGAATGACTCACAGATAACTCTTTTCTGTGGTTCATGCAGTGCCAAAGAACAATGTGGAGGTAATTTTGACGCAACTTTTTCTGCAATGCCAGATTATTTTCCTAACATGACAATGACAATTTTCCATCAGTAGTAACTGTGATCAACCTGGGTAGTGATCATTGAACTAATATTTGTTCAAATAGTTAAATAGGGCCTGAAAAACAGTATCAGAAGTTTGGTAGTTTAGTCAAATCTAAAAATAAAAAGTTTAGTGGAAGCTCTTTGTTTGTTTCATAGTTTATGTAAATAATCAAATTAGATTTAGTTGCCAGGTTTGTAGATTTGTCAGTTCTGATGGCAATTTTACTAGAAATACTGAAAACTTGTTGGAAAACTTTTTTTTTTTTTCATTTTGTCTGAAACAATAAACAATTTATGTTGCACTAATCTAGATTAAAATTCAATATTAATGTCCACCCCATTTAAGTTTTGGAACTTCAAAAGCTCATGGTGATGAGAAATAGGCTTTTACTTTTTGCCAGATAGTACGCTCACGTAAGTATTTTTATTGTAGATTCAAGAATACTTCATTTTGTCACAAGTGTTGTTTCCAATTTTGCCTTAGCAGTTATTATTGCCTTTGCTGTCATTTGTCCTGCCGACTGTTTGAGTAGAAAAAATCCTTTTTCTAAAAGAAGTAAGCTAAGCAGGCTTCATTGAAAGTAACTTTGAATGAAGAATATTTCCCAGTAGATAAACAAAATATGTAGGATGCATTATATATTCATCTAAATTTTTTCAAAATATTATTGTTTAGAATAATAAATATGTAGTTTTAATATTGCCTAGAAAAAAAATTATTTTTTATTCGTTGTGATCTTCTTTTTCAAATTTTTATTACTGAATGACACTGACAAATTTGTTTTGTTTTTGTGCAGGCACATGTATGTTTTGTTATGGAGTATGCAGCAGGTGGTGATCTTATGATGCACATACATGCAGATGTTTTTACAGAACCTCGTGCTGTATTTTATGCTGCATGTGTTGTCTTAGGCCTTCAGTATCTTCATGAAAATAAAATAATATACAGGTAAGTAATGGTGTGCAAAGTTTAACAATTTTATATATATATATATATATATAAAGTGAAAAAAAAACCTGGTGGAGTTCAGATTACATTAATAGCAGCACAACACTATGTTACTGTTTCATGTTTTTATAAAGCAAAGTAGATCAAAAAGCTGGAATCAAATTTTGGCAAAATGTTATTAATGTTATTCCTTTAAAATGAAATGTAATTCTTTCTATCCTTAGGATTATGTATATATTTATATTTAACTATAAAAGTGTGTGATGTTTTGAAAATTCTATTTTTAAGTAAAGTTTTATGTTTTTCTTTAAAAGTGTATTTTCTTTTTTTTTTTAGTAGGTCTGCCATCGTACTTACTTGTTTTAGTAGTAATCTAAAAAAATCTTTAGTAGTAATCTTTTTTAGTAGTAGTGCCATCTTACTTTTTTTAGTAGTAATTAGAGAAATTTATAATTGTAACTGTGATACAGTATGGATAAGTAATTAATATACAATGTACTAAAATTGAAAACACCTTACTCCGTGAATAAAACTCAGTTTGAGCAAGCTTATTGACACTAGGTTAAATGCTTGATCTGAAATTTATTAATGCGTATTTTAAATCAGTTTGATTGGAAAAATGTTTTTGAAGGTTCAATAATATAAAATTTCAGAATAGAACTTTTTTAAGAAAAATTTATTTTTCATGGTTTTTTCTTTTTGGAAAACTTCCAGAGCTACTTCTACTACTTACATACTTTGATCTGTAATGTTTTTGCTATTAAATTTTGGCAATAAAAAAATATAATATATTAATTTTTTATGACCTACTAAAATTTTGTAAGTTTTAATTATATTAATTTAATTAAAACATATATTTTAAATTAAAAAAAAAAAAAAAATTAATTACTTGTTTCGGAACTGCAAAATGATGTACTGGCCTATGCTTGAACATGGTGACACAAGACCCTCATTGTATTATAACTAGATGGTCTTACATTAATATATACATTAATTTTTATGTACATACTATTATATATAAATACATAATGTACATACATACATTAATTTTTACAATACATACATTAATTTGGTATTGGCCAATCCGTAAATATTATTAATTCAAAATAAAACATATTTTCACAAAATTTATATTATTCACTTTTTCTCAAAAATAGTTTTTAATAATTCATTAAAAACTATTTTGTAGTCGCGGATCTGACATAATTTAGATTTGGAGAGGCCTCTATTATAACAAGAAAAATCCTACCTGGAATTCTTTCATTGTACTCATACTTGTCCTTTATACACGACACTTTGTACTTTTACTGCACTACGACTGAACGCTTCCATGATGTCATCGCAGCCAGGTCTCAAGATGGAATGATTTTTTCTTTGTCCTGTCGTCTAGCCCCTACCACATTCCTGTCTAACACTCTGTCCATGTGAGCTTTTGTACACACAAACGCAGCATTACATGTGCGAAAGATTTGGTTTCCACGGTAAGCATGATGTCAGCTACGAAATTCTATTTTTAGACAGGAATGCGTGATAACAACTGAATCACACTTAAATTCTTTTGTTTTAATACTAATTACGCTGAGACTATGAATTTATTTTACTATGATTTTAAAAATACGTACTGTACTAATGTAAAATTTTGAAGAAAAAAAATTATTCAACAAATACAAATTTACTTAAATTCTGTTAAATCTTTATTCAAAATTTATAATGGTCACACTATCTATTTTTATTTTCTTTTTAATATGTACTAAGCTTAATAAATTTTGGAAACCATCTTAAATTACATTACTAAAATGAATTATGTTGGGTCCCAAGTAAGAAGTAAGATACAATTTTGTATTTATTTAATTATAAAAATATGTGGTAATATTTTGAAAATGTTATTTTTAAATAAACTTTTATATTTTTCTATAAAAATGTACATTTTAACTTTACATCCATATAACCTGGTGATTTTATAACACTTGTTATATTTTTGGGGTGATTTTATAACAATTAGTACATAGATTGCATAATGTCCATAGTTTGCTTTAGAGATTTATTCATGGCTAATGAGATTATAGCAATCATTTTCCCTAAAAAATTTCATCATTAATTCTTTCAGTTGTTTTTGTGGATATCTTTATTGACTAGTACTGCTATTTTCCTATCTGTCATCAACGTATGAGGGCAAGTCAAGAAGTAAAGTGAAATTCAAAAAATAAATATATTTATTTGTACTTACATTAATGATACATGCATTATTTTTCAATATAATCCCTTTTACTTCTCTGTATTTAGTCCATCCTTTAATGAGCTTTTGAATTCCTTCCTGGAAGAAAGTTTTCGGTCTGCTGGTGTGCAGAAAAGTTTTCAGCACTTCTATGGCCTCTTCATCAGATCATTAATGATTCTCTCACAACTCTTCTTTTAATGGTCCAAAAAGATGAAAATCGCTGGAGCCAGGTTCATTTGTATGGAGAGTAGTCCAGCAGCCCAAATCTGAGATCTTGAAGGCAAAGGATTGTTTTTTTTGACGGTATGAGGTCAAACATTATCCTGAAGCAAAAACATGCCTTTAGAAAGTTTATGACGTCTTTTGAATTTGATTTTTTGCTTCAGTAAACATAGTAGCTCCAAATAGTTGTCATTGTTTACTGATTGACCTTTAGATATGAAGTAAACCAAAAGTGAACTTTCCTTATTCAGAATATCGTCACTACCTTTCCTGCAGACATCTGAGTTTTGAACTTTTTTGCTGTGGGAGATGAAGGATGTTTCCATACTAAACTTTGTTACTTACTCTTGGGTTCAATGTGATGGACCCAAAGGTTCCATTACAGTTATTATTTACTTATTTGGTGACGGTTATTATTTGCTTAAGAAATGACTTCATCTTCAAAAGCTTCTGGGAAATTTTCAAACGATTCTCTTTGTGAATACTGGTCAATTGACATGGAACCCAGTAAGGACAGACTTCTCGAAAATTTAAAGAATCATGAATGATTGAAAATGCTGAGCCATGGCTTATATTCAATTCATGTGCAATGTCATCAACTGTAATTCATTGATTACCGAGAATCATTTGTTTAACCACTTCAATAATTTTGTTAGTCTTTGAAGTGGAAGGCCTATCTTGCCACTGTTCATCATAGAGAGAAATTCTACCCTTTTTAAAGGGATCAATCTGTTCATAAATCTTGCTTCCACTCAAACAACTCTTTCCATATTGCTGCTGCATTTGATGAATAATCTCTGCTGGTTTCACCCCTTCTGAACTGAGGAATTGTATTACTGCTCATTTCTTCCTTGGTGCAGTGACAAAGGAGCACTCATTTTAAACAGCCTATGATGAAACAATACTTTTAATGAACAGCTGATAGAGGTTTTGAGTTATAGCAGAACAATCATTGCTGCTGTACATGTGATTGGGAGGGAAGTCAAAATTTCCCTTTACTTGTTGACTTATCCTTGTTTATTATTGCTGTTAATTTTTTAAAGACACATGTAAGTTTGGTTGAAAAGTTATTACATTTGACCTTTGTCTGCTCATTTGGTGAACTGTAGTGATTTTACATTTGTCAGTTTTGTTAAAACATTACTGTTTCTTATTCAAGTGTTAAGATGTTTAATGTTTGTGAATTTGTTATATTTTATTTTCAGTTTTCATAGATAATTTAAAAAAAAAAAAAAATTGAATTAAATCAGTTGTAAAAATAATTTTTTTTTATATATTCATATTTTAATTGTTTAATTTAATGATGTTCTTTTTTTATTGTGCAGGGACTTGAAATTAGATAATCTATTGCTTGACACAGAAGGATATGTCAAGATTGCAGACTTTGGTCTTTGTAAGGAAGGAATGGGATTTGGTGATAGAACAGGAACTTTTTGCGGTACCCCAGAGTTTCTAGCGCCTGAAGTTCTGACTGAAACATCATACACACGTGCTGTAGATTGGTGGGGACTTGGTGTATTAATATTTGAAATGCTTGTTGGAGAGGTAATTGCTGCATATTCTCTATAATTTAATATTGTATGACATTCACTAAGACTGATTTTATGCATTATTTATGAATTCTTTACATTGTAGAACGATTATTAGATTATTTAATTAAAGGAAGAAATTTAATTACTATCTGTTTCCTGTTCAATTTAGACCATAGTATGAATAATTTTTTACAAAGATGTGCATACTGAATTATTCACTTTTAATAATTGTCGGCTGTAATTAATTGCATTTGCTGTAATTATAATAGTTGGCTCACCTTATTGCTTATTATAAACCAAATTATGATCAAACAGTTGCCAGTCTTAAGCAAACCAGATCTGAAACTAAAAAATGAAATGTTGTAACACCTTTCACCAGTTCTTGACAGCAACCTCAGTAGAATCATTTTTTTATTTATCATTATATTATTAAAATAATGATTTTGATTGTTAATTTATTAGAATTGAAAAAATACAATATATCTCCTGTATCTCATTTACTTATGAATTAATTATATGCAGATTAGCATAAGTGTCTCATAAGATCCAAAACAATTTTTTTTTCATTTAATTTATTTATTTACTTGTATTTTTTTTTTATGAAAATCTATTTTATTGATTATTTTTATAATTTTATTTATTTATTTTTTTGTTTTAGTCACCGTTCCCTGGTGATGATGAAGAAGAAGTTTTTGATTCAATAGTGAATGATGAAGTACGATATCCACGATTTTTATCTTTAGAAGCTATTGCAATTATGAGAAGGGTAAATGAAACTAGCAGATTCTCATTATCTAGTTATTTAATATTTTTTTTATAATTTAAATTATTGTTTTTATGGTTTAATTAATGAATACCATAGACTAATTTTTTAAAAAGATACCTCCAAAGAAAAATAAACCATTCAAAAACCAGCTTGAGAATATTTTTAGTTTAACCATTAATAGGCTAATTTTTTTATTTTTTATTTTTAAATGATGGAAGATTTTGTTATTTTAAAAAGATCATAGATTTCCTCCTAAATGAATGAGTATTATAGTAAAAGTAGTAGTCATTTTTAGTGCAGTTTTTATTTTTATGATGCTTTTTCACAATTGCATAAAATAAATAAATATACGTTACATATAAAAATTATTTATAAAACAATAGTACTCTAATACTCTAACATTCTACTCTAAGTATTTAATACTCTAATATTTATTTATAAAATACAAAATTTTATCAGAATTAAATTCTTTTAAAATTTTGTTCAAAATCTTTATTTGCTTGGTAGGTTAAAAACTAATTACATTTTTGAAAAAAAAAAAAATAATTTACAACAAATTTAAAAATGCTTATTCAACTCCATTTTTTTTTTATAAGCTTTGCAATAGTTGCCTCAGAAACTACTACAGAGATATACTATCTGGTAACTAATTTATTCATTTTTCAGGTCAAAAAACATATTAAAACCACAAATTATTCCTTAATTTGGGTCCATAGAACTTTATTTTTGCTTCGTTTTACTCTTGGTACAGAAATAAAACAAAATATTTCACTAGACGTAACTCAAAAACAAAATATTTTTTTCCATTTATTAATGTCCCAAATCAGTCCTCTGAATATTCCCATGCAATTTTGAATACCTACTTAACAATCCTATGTCATTTTAGCGGCAATAAATAAAAATAAAAGATATACAAATGTTATATTAGATATTGTTTTTATCTAAGGTGACCTTTTTTCTCCTAATTTAGGAAATTTTGTAAGTAGTATGTTTTTCATAATATAAAATAATGATTGCTGTATCAGTCAATTCATCTCTTATCTTTTATCATTCTTATTTTGCTGCAAAAAAATTAAAGTTAATTTTTGTATACTTTAATTAGGATCATAATTTGTCTCGCTCTTTTTTTGCAGTGCTTATTTTTTTTTAAATTTTATTTTGATTGATTTTAGCTGCTTAGAAAGAATCCAGAACGGCGGCTTGGATCTAGTGAAAGAGATGCTGAAGATGTAAAAAAGCAAGCATTCTTCAGACATATCAATTGGGAAGATTTATTATTACGTAGAGTAAAACCTCCTTTTGTACCCACAGTGGTATGTATATTTCCATTTTTTATGGTTATGATTGAGTTTTATTTTTATTCAGACTTTAATTATAGTATAACTATAAGTAAAGTCTGAGTGCTGTTTCAAGTGTGATGAAAGTTTATCACTGAATATAATTTTCAGTAGTTGTTAAGGTACTACCTATCAATTTTTGTCTTTTGAAATTGTTAATAAGTGCATAATAAGAAATCACAAAAACCTATGTTATCTAGAGTGTACAAATAAATAAAAATAAAGCAACAGAATGTTCTATTAAATTACCAAAATGAAAACCAGAAAGAAACATGTATCTAATTTTTGTTTTATAGCAATTGTAAACATCCTCTACTTTTAGATAATATATTTTTTTTAAATTGAAACTAAACATTTTTTAGCAGGAAAATCATTTAAAATTTGTAATTAGTCATACTTCTGGCATAGGTTATACTGTTTGCTTGTTTGTTTGTTAAATTTATACCTAAATCCTCTTAGAATGTAAACAATACTGAGCTAATAGAATAGTTAATATTAAAAAATGGTCCTTGAGATATTTATCAGAGCTTAAATAAATCGAGATTGAGAATCTTCAAAAGCAGATATGATTAAGTATACTTATCCAATCATGTCTTTTGTTTTATGAAACAGCTTTTCTTCAGAATTAATTTTGATTCAGTGACTTTTATGTTGAACAAAAATGACATGTATGTAATGTTTTGAACAGAAAATTAATTCAAAATTGCTCTTTTCATTAATCTGAAATCATTGATGTATTTTAATTTATCACCTCTCTTATGTAGTTAGCTACATTCTCATCAAAATTTTTTGGAATTTGTATGATTCTCTCATCAAAGTAAAATAAATATTTTCATTTACATTGATTGATCATGAAACAAGTTCAGTATGATAATCTATAAAAGTCTTGGTAAAATAATGGTTCATACTTTGTGTGACACTGTTAACATTAAATAAGGTAGATTAAAATAAAATAAAGAATTATAGGGTTATTGCATTATGATATAATAAAATTTCTATAAATGATTTTAGAAGTTGGTTATAATGTATTTATATTCAAGTGATTTTCTATACTTCTTTGATAAATATTGCATATTACAAACTGTAGATTGGCACAATTTTATGGTAGTAAATTTTTTCTGAACTAAGTAAAACATTTCTGAAAAATATCAACCACATGTACACGTGAATCATTTTTTAATTTGTTAACAATAAATAATGTATTTTAATTTTGTATATTTTTCTTGATCTTCATATATTAAGAAATCTGTGTTTCATAATCATTATTAACACTTATTGTTCAAATTATGAAATATTTCACAAAGTCTACTTTGGAAAAAACTTTTATAAAGATACTCATATTTTATATAAAGGGATCATTCTTATATCTTATTTGTATGTCTTATATCTGTGAATGTTCCATGTAATTTTGTAATGTTATGTAATAGATACAGATTGGAGTTATCAGTTAGGCTAAATCATATTTTTAAGTTGACCAGCCAACTTTTTTGGGATCAATCCCTACTGATTAAGGTTATGGCTGATTATTTTTTCAGTTTTGGCTTTGAACTACAATTTGTTGTAGGGTTCTAATTAAGACCACCTTGGTATAATAAACTTAAAATGTAATGTACATATACAACCATGGTTACATTTCATAAATAAGTGACATTGATGCTACAGGTCCCAAATAATAAATAAAAGTACAACATATCACCAAAAATATACGGACTATTATAATGACTTATCTTTCAAATGGTTAGCAACCATTTCTTTGATAAGCAATCATTTCATCTTGGTCATTGATATGTAACTTTTAATATAATTTGTGTATTGTTTACAGGATTCCGTTGAAGATGTTAGTAATTTTGATGAAGAATTTACATCAGAGAAACCACAGTTAACACCACCAAAAGATCCTAGGCCATTAACAGATGATGAACAGAATTTCTTCAAAGATTTCACGTATATGGCAGATTGGTGTTGACCGACCTAGATTATGGTAAAGAAACCTTTGTTGTTTTTTTTCTGTTTCTTATTTGAAACTGAGGTTTGGCAAATTGTCTTAACGCAGTGTTGAAAGTGAACTGTTTCATCAATCTACATCGCATTGTCTTTCCTTATTATGATTTTTATTTTAATGTGTGTAAAAGCAGTAAGAATTATTTTAAAATTTTGTTCCCTCTTCTGCCCCTACCAAAGATAATATTTCTTTTTGTTTCATATCATCTGCAACTAAAAAATAATTTTTTAATTCTTTATTATTATTATTATTATAAAAAAAAAAAGATTAACTATCATTTTTAAAATAGGTGTTAAGAATTATAAAAAATTAATTTTTCATTATGTTTTTCACTATTTTTTATTCTGATATTTTTGTAGGAACGATAAATTTATTTTATTTATATCATATTTACGATTACTGAATTAGAGAGGGTTAATAATAAAAATAAAAATTATAATGATTTAGGATTAATGTGAATATTTATAAAATTGTTTATGTAAATGTTTTATATCATCTTGCGCCTTAATCAGAGTAGAAAATACAGTTAGTTTGTTATATTTAATATTTTTATTGCTCATTTGTGTTTTTTTTTTTTTTAATTTTATTTATTATTAACAACTAACTGTTAGTTATTTAGTAAAATAATTGTGAAACAAAGGTATATATGTTCATTCTTTTAAAAATATTTATTTTTAACATCACAGATTTAAAAATATCTAAAGTAATTCAATTTTAATTTTTTTTTTTTTTTTTAATGGATTGGCAGCTATTCTCATTATCCGTGATATGTTTTAATTATTTATAAGGTTTTTTTTTATTTTCATTTTATTTTTAGTATATTATATATATATTTACAATTTTTTTTAAAATAAATTGATTTATTTTACTTTTTCAATTGAATTTATTGAATTGTGAATACGTCATTTTTAAAAGTAAAATAATATTTATTGTTTGTAGTAAAATTAATATAGACCATTGCATTATGTAAGCATGTGTATTATTTTATAATAATCTATTAATTAACCTTTTCACTATATAATACTCTCAGATTATTATATAAATTTAAATGAAATCATTTTTAACAGTAATTGCTCCACTTTTATACAGTATTAATCTTTGGAACTGTACCTTAGACTTTGTTACACTCCATGTATACTTAATAAACAAATTTTTATTCCTTTAAAAAAAAAATTAAAAAATTCAACTTAATAAAAAGGTTTTCCATTGTTTTTAAATTTATCTTGTTCTTGCTTTTCCAAACAAAAAAGATGGTATACAGATTTAATGAGATATTCATGAATTAATAATTGTTATTTGAACTTATTCATTTAGTTTTATGAAACAGTTTCATTGTAATTGAATTTTGAACCAGATTATAAACAAATGATGTGATTATTTTGGAATTTGAAACAATTACATAATATACTGACATTACTTTTGTTATTAGTATTTGTGTTTGTAATTGTATAATTTTTGTTATGTCTAAAAAATAAGAAACCATTTCTCTACATAGTATAGAATAGTCTAAACTTTAAGATATTTATTTTATACTAATTATCTTTGATTAGAATTGAGCTATCATATTTACGCAACTTTTTCAATAAACGGTCAGTTACATCTGAGATGTAAAAAATACTTTCTAATATAATTTCCAAGAATTTGTATTTTAATATTAAATCAGGTGATTCTCTTAATTTGATGAAATTTAGTTTTAATGGATAATGCTAAAAACTCAATATATATCTATAAATTAAATATATCTTTTTTTCTGTATATTTTATATATATTTATTGAAAGATTTAATTCCTTTGTTTTGAGTTTGTTTATAACTTCTCTTGTAATGTCTTACATTGTCTTGTAGAACTTCTTGGGATTTTATGTATTAATTGACCAGCTATTTGGAGTGGTAATATATTAACTTCTCTTTCAAATATAGTCTGGATTCAATTCCCAGTGTGGGTATGGCTCTTGGTCATTTTATTTCTGTATTATAATATTGTAAATAAAGTGGGTTGCAATTATTTTCCTTGTACCTTTATTCAATAGTTTTTATTTTTTTACTTAATTTACCCATTTTCTCAGGAATTTGGCAAATATGATTTGGTGAGATTTTTTTATGACCAACCTGCTACAGGGGATGTAAAAGATTGGTAGTCAGAGGGTAGTCTGAGCCGCCTTAAAAATTCCTCTAAATGGAAGTGACTTCCATTTATAAAATTAATATATCGGATTATGTCAGTGTTTGTGTAAATTCTAAATTATTTTCCCCTGGTATAGAATCATTGATTTTGTCTGATACTGATTTGATAATTTATCAGTAAGGTGCAATTTTTTTTTACAATGTGCTAGAGGAGGTTATTCTGGATCATTAGTACAATAAAACCTTTAGTGTAGAAATCATAATTGTGATTTAAATGTGCACAAACAATATTGAATTTGTAAATGTTGTATTGTGTTAACAAGCTTTTACATAGTGAAAAGGTTAGTTTTATATTACTAATGTATAATAGAAGAGTGGGGATGAAATTCATCAAATTACTCAGAATTTTTGTATGTAATTGTCTTCCATATTTAATGTTTAATATGTCAATAAAATAATTATGATGTGTATTGGTTTTTCACAATAAAACACTGTTTACTGGATATGTTTTTCTCGCGTTAAATATTGGTTATAATTTTTTTTTTACTGTTATAATTGTTTATTGTTTGTTTCTTTTCAAAAATTGAAAAAAGTTATTACATTATGTTTTAAACTCTATTTTTATTTATTTTTTGATTAATTCTAAAATTATTGAATTTAAATATATTCTTTTATTTGAAGTGTTTTCTTATATCTATTGAAAATAAACTTTGTATTTACTAATTCTAATGTCTTAAAACAATATATATATATATATATATATATGTTTGTGTGTGTATTGTGTATGTATATATATATATATACATTTTTTTACATACTGCATCATGTTAATGGACAATCATTTGAAACCATGTTAATTGCAGGAAATTGTAATATCAAAATAATAAATTATCATTAATTATTTTGAAAGGTGCCTTTTTTTATATAATTTTTTTTTAAATTGTGATAATTTTTTTCTTAATTTCAATTACATTAAAAATTGAAATTTGTACAGTTTTACTATTGCAAAGATAATTTTTCAGTAATAGTTGTATAAGATTCAATAATTGATAAATAAAATGTTTTATGTGCAATTTATTTACTTTATCTTTTTTTTTAAATGATAAAAAAAATGTTAATGCATTTCAAGGAAAAAAGTTATTATTTAATACATTAAGTGCTTTACATTTACAACAATCTAACGTATATAAACTGATAATTCAATAATAAATGTGAAATATTTAAATACCGATAAATTATTATAATAATTCAATTCATTTGTTTAAGAAAAAATTTCATTATTCCAGAATAGTTGATTTACTACACTTCCTTTTCTTAAATTTATTATAATAACATTTACAAATTAGCTAAAGAAAATTAGTATACACTTTTCCAGTAACATAGCTTTTTCTTATTGCTTCAAGGAAAAATCCAAGTCGCATCAAGATAGAATAGGTATATAAGTGTGAGTATGCTATAGTCCAAGTATATTTTGATTATAATTCTATTTGATTCATTTTATTAGTGATTTTTTATTTTTACCAAATCTCATAATCTACAGAGGAACTGCTGCTGTTGCTGAATACAGCTCCTGTTTATACTTTGACTTCTTTTCCTTATATTTTCTGCTTTTTTGGAGCTGTTGTAATTTGGCTGAGTAAGCATTATTATTTTTGTAACTGCCATCCCATTGGTTTTTGCAAATGATAAAAATTTGTTTATTTTTTGAGGATCATTTTGATGATTATCAAAAAATTATTAAAGTTAAATTTACTTTACTGATTGAATTTCTTCCTGAGAGAAATGTAGCTATGTTTGATTATTCCTCACTCTGTTATTTTCTGCTACATTTGTTCAGATTGAAAATGGAAATTGTTGTTTCATTACAACATTCTTCAGTATTATATTGAAGTCCTTCAAAATTCTGAAAATTCAAACAGAGAAACATTTTCTGATTATTTGTCATATTAACTTAATGGTTTGTTTTGTAAAAGTTAATTTTGGTAAATTTTTTATTTATATTATTAAATCGCCACCGACCTTTGTTGTCAGTAATCAGCAATAAATATTACTATTTATTGAAACCTGCATCTGAAATTGTTTAATTTATTTCTTTATGATTTATTATAAATATAGCTTCAGAAACAGGCAATTTAATATTAATCTCACACTGTTCAGTTTTTAGGACCACATACTCTGTATTTTTCCAGATGCTAAACTATAATATTATAAGAGAATGATAACACTTGTTAACTACGCATTTCCAAACCAGCATGATGCCTAATTTGTAGTGCGATGCATATGTTTTATGATTCTTAATGTATTTTCAAACTACCATAATTAAAGTTAATCATTTGATTTTTAATAATTTTTTTTTGCATTATGTGGATTTTAGAATATTAATTATTAGAATTAATTGAAGGACTACTTTGTACTCCCAGATGATTTTATATTTTTTTAAATTTGGTCAGTTCCTGTGTTTAGACATTTTAAATGATTTTTTGAAGTTGATTACATTTTAAATACTTGGTTATTATTACATCTTTATAGCGACAATTCACTTCTCATAATCTAAAGATAAAAGTTCATCTTAATTTAAAGATATATCAGTAGAACTGCTTTGAATAACTAATGTAACAGTTTCTAAGAGGATTTTATCTGTTCAATTTTAAGATAATAATTTTACTATTATAAATTTCTCCAGATATCCTTTATTAAAGGCTTGTTAAACAATTTAAAAAAAAAAAAAAACAGGTAGGTTGTAAGAGGGATGAAATGATAGGTTACATGGCTTTACATGATAGGTTAAAACAAGGCATCTCAATCAGTAGCATTCCCCTTAATGCTACTCAATTGTAAGTATGAAGTTGATTTTTCAGGCTAGCAATAAGAGTTGTCATCTTATTGAATTTTAGTTATGCAGAAGCTGCCGGACAGTCCCATTGTGGTGATTGACTGAATTCCCATGACAACGTTTTAATGATGAAATTAGGTGGGGAATAATTTTTATTTAAAAGATTGTAAGCTTCTTCCATTTTGATAGAACAAAGTTTGTAAATGTATGTTATTTATTTGTGTATCATACTGTGGGTTGTAATGTACAACTGATTAAGTAGAAAAGCTATATTCTAATTTTTTTTCTTAATTTTATTTAAAGGCTATTCACATTTCTAATCATAGATGTATTTCACATTTTTATTTCTAATCAATGAAAAATAGTATATAAATTATGATATTCATTGAATATTCCAATTTGAATTAAATTTTTCAGCTGTTGCATTGATTTTGAATGTTGCTTAGTTGCTAAATAGGATTTTTTGTAAACTTTAATCTGTTTGAATTCATTTTCGCTTATATAATATGTAATACTGCACTACCTCAGTAATATCATATAAATCCAACAATTACTCCAGAGTAATCAGAACTGTACTGCAATTTTACATTATATTAAAAGTATTTGTATTTTAGTGCTCAATAATAGTTTTATATTTCCATAAAAAAAAAAAAACCTAACCAGAATATTATTTATTTATAATTTCTGTTTATCAGTGATGTTATAAATTACTTGGAATGAAATATGAGATGACGATATGTAATTAATGTTATAAGAATATGTTTAAAAAATGTACTGTATTCAGTGCCTTAGAATTTTCATATATTTTTTTTATCGCATCAAGCAATTATGCTAACTTATTTTTATTAAATTTGATATTTTTGTCTGCATAGATGTTTAATGTTAGTGATGCTACAAGTACGTGATCATTTTGAAACTTATTTATTCCTGTGATTTTAAGATGGAAAAAGAGATGTAATTTTATTAATAAAAATTTGTCTATTGACTTAAGTTTTTTATTGTTTATTTGTTATTAATGTGGTAGTTGTGCTGTTGATTGTAGATTTACAAGATACAAATTGGAAGTTAGTTTTATTATCTGGATTTCAGCTTTTTTGTGAAAGCGCTGTAAGAAATTATTTCAAATCAGATCTCTCAATTTCTCCCTTAATCTCCAATTAATACTTATTCAATTGTTTTAAGTCTTGCTGTTCCCAAATATCATTTAGCTAGTAGAAGACACTTCAATGAGATAACTTTCAATAAAGAGAGTGGTTCAGTTTCTGTCTTCTTGCAGCCAGATTCAGATTGTATGAAAAAATAATGTATAGAATTATTTTCTAATATTTTAAAGCTAAGATTTACTCCTCAATAGAACTATAAAATATAAATTAATTTCTACAATATTTCAACATAAAAGTAATTTTTGCTTCCTTAAAATAAAAAAGTACTTTTTCTGTATCCAAAACATGTTTATTTTATCTCTGGAAAAAAAAATGTTTTATGTAACTGAATTTTTCCAATAAAATTACATATCTTACATAATAGAATGATAAAATTAAAATCTACATTATATCAAATATTTTTAATTTTTGTTGTAAAGTAATGATAATTAAATAATCAAATAGCTTATAAATATTTATAAATGCATACTTTATGATAATTCCATTTTAATTACTCCATGTCATTATCATATCAATTTGCTCCAATAAATATCAAATTCAATGGAATCTTAGCTATTCCTGATTGTGAAGCTGTTATATCAATGAATTTACTTTTATTTGTATAAGCTAACTGCTTCTTTGCAATCAAAAAATGTATTCATCAGTAGTTTAAATGTTACTTAATAAATCTTTTTCTGTATCTAACTTTACCTGTATTATTTTTCTGAAGTGGTTGTAAAGAAAAAAAAAACATAGTTTGTATTTAATGAAACTGATAACTGATTTGTTTATAGAGCATCATCAACTCAATGTTTTATGTATCAAATGACCTATATAAGGTCTAGTAGGTTGGCCAGAATAGTTAACATTGAATACAAGTGGCCACTGGAAATTTTGATTAAGTTATATTAAATGTTATAAATATAACATTATTTAGTAACTAAATTCTCGTGAGAATTTCATAAAGAGTGTTACTTTCTGTTTCAATTGAATGGAAAATGCCACTATTAAGCTTTATGAAAGCTTACTTTTTGTATTGTTACAGAAAGTACTCTTGTCAATTTCTGTCTCAATAGTATAGTTGCTGGTATACTGTAGTTTATGACTACATACAGGCCCTACTGTTTATAGTTGTATCTAATAGTTGATCTAAAAGATCAACTATTTAGATGAATCGCTTGCCAATTTCATATGTTTTTGAAATGAAATCATAAAAAATGAATCGTAAAATAAATCATATTTAGTCAAGCTTTATAATTTTTTTTTTTTACATATACTACGTTAAAATATATTTTGATTAAAACAGAATTGTCTTGCGTTAATCATTGTAAGAAGTTTATTATATTTTTTACTAAAACAAATTCAAAATTGTATAAACTTTAAAAATAATTATCTTTATATAATGTCATATTCATAGGTGCTTAAGGTTGAATTTTCTCTAAGCAGTTACATTAACTGTAATTGAATGATTACAGTTAGTAACAGAACAGTTAACAGTATAACTTAAGTTAAGTTATTGCTAGTATAATATTGCTTTGATTACTCAGAGGAAAATTACACATTTTTTAGTGACCTCTGATTTTTTTATCTTTAAATGAAAGAAGCATGTTATTAATTGTTATTATGATATTATTTAACTGTTTTTGCTGGTATCTTATATATAATTCTCAAAAATTTAATTACTGCTAATGTAATATTTCATGGCCTTAAATAGAATTGTTATATTATTATTTTTTTTATTTTTATTAATGTAGCTTTAGGGAGCTGTGCTACCACCAGTCACATCAGTGTAGTTCATTTTATTATCTGTGAATCGGTTATTTGTTATTATGCTCTTTATACTTACCAATTATTGTAGCTCACGCTTGAGTAGTATTTGATAGAAGTTGTGCTTGTGTTTTATTGTTCAAAGGTGTACAATAATTTATTTCTTTTTTTATATCATATTATTTATTAGTTATGTCTTATGATTATAAAAAAACTCCTGTTTTCATGTCAGATTTTATTTATTTTATCTTTTAGAAAGTATAATCTATATGTTAATAGAAAAAAGATTAAAGAATATTATTCTTAAAGGAATACTTTGTTAAATATCATTATTTTTTAAACAATTTTTTTGCTAGGGGCTAAGTAAGATGGTAGCTATTCAATTTTTTTTTTTGTTAAAAATATAAAAAGTAGTATTAACTTTGTAGAAAAACTATTTAAAAAAGTAAAATTAGCCGGGTTGTCAGTGATAAAAGTAATTCAATATGGAAAAATTTATTGTACTCTGAACACAAAGACATCAATCTGTTATTTATTATATTGTAGTTTATACAGTTGATATTGCACTTGTATTTTTGAACTCATTCAATATGGATTGTTTAATATCAAATAAATTAATCAAATATCATTCAAAATGCTGATTTTATTTAATTCTTCTTTCAAGCACAGTTAGCATTCAGATATTGCACACATGAACGTATAAAGCTTTAATACTTTAAAAAGCTCTTTAATTACTCAATTTTTACAAATTCTGATTTGTGTAAATTCTAGGTTAAATTCCTATCGAAAAATGTATATACATATTTTTTTTTTTTTTAATTTTATGCAATTTTTTTTCATTTTAATGCATTTATTTACATATAATAATAATAAAAAAGAGAATGTTTAATTTTTTAAAAAAATAATACAATCCATATTTATCAGCAATATTTCATAATTAGTTGCTAAATATTGGTATGTCAATTTAGACTGACAAAACCAGTTGAACTTGAAAGTTAGACAGCATATTCTACTATTAAAAAGTTTTTAAAAAGAGAAAATACATCTGTTAAAAATTATATGTTTATATGTATTATTTATATATATATATATAAAAATGCCTTACAGTGCAATAACAATATTATATCATTATTTTTATAATAATTTTTATAAAGATTAAAAATAGACATATATATTTAAATATTTGTAAATAATTAGCTAGCTTAAGTTTTTTATTGTAATATTTTAACACATTTGCTGTCTGAATTATATAAATATATCTGAGCATTTTTTCATTTGTCATTACATATTAGATTTAAATTATCAAAAAATTTGATATGTTAGCAAGTAAAATTACGTTTAATAATTTTCAGTTGTTGCTAATCTTTTTATTTTTATTTTGTAACCCTTTTGTTTTTTTTTTTTTTATAAGTACATATGCATTACATTATTCACACATTATTTATTTTATAACTAATAATAATGCATTGAAAATTAAACATATTTGCTCGTAATAATTTGTTATTTATTATTGATCCTGTGGTAAACTATATGTATATAGAATGATTTCATGTAGAGATGGATTGATTAATATGGAACATCTTAGTTACATTCTTTTGATTATTCTTACTTTAATTTACATTAATGCAATTTTCCTTTATCCTTCTTATCATGGCGTGTATATATATATTTATATACTCACATATCAGAAGCTGTACTAGTTGAACATAGGTTTAATTTCTACCAAAAAAGGTCTGACTTTATTCATTATTTTATTTTCCTCAATTAAAAAAAAATTGTGTATTGCATTTTTAAAGTTGTAACAATAAAAAAATAAGAACAAAAAATATGGTTATAATAATAATAATTTCCCCGAGTAATTTTAAAAGGTGTTTGTTACTCTATAAGTAATTTAATAAACAAATGTTTTTGCTATTTTTATTTAAGTTTTCATAAAATATCAGTATTTTTTTTTTTCTGTGGTTAATTTTACTACATGTAAACGTATAAAGATTTTATAAAGTTATAATAGATTATCTATAATAAAGTTTAAATCATATTAACTAGAACATCTCATATCGTAATAAATATACTGGCTTCATTGTTCACGGGTAAAAAACAATGCTATAGAAATGTGAATCAGTCTTTAAAGTGTACGACCAGGAAAAATTCATTTTTGTGGCATAAAAAGGGATTAAAAGTTTATTTTACCCTAATGTTTATCAAACATGTATTAATAATCAGTATGATTCTTGAGATTTCTTAAATATTATAGTAATGTATCTGTGTTTTTAATAACATAATTAAAGATATTTAAATCTGGTTTGCTTTTGATTCAGTGAGATTCATTTTACATAATTAATTTATTGATTATTTTTTAAAACTATTTTATCATTAAAAGTTATCTATGATAGCTCACTGTAATATGTATTTTTATCAACTTATTTAGCTGTAGAGGTACACGGTTTCATTTATTTGTACAGAAATGTTTGGAAAATTGAGAAAAAAGAACCTATTGACTGTTATTGCTTGTTTGACATTTTGAAATCTTTAACTACATATAGATAGGTTTACATTTATTTTTCTTTGTTCTATTGTCGTTTAAACAAACTGAACTCATAGAGCTGCAATGTAGTCTTACTGAAAATGACTTCTCACCAATTTAAAATAAGTGATTTACAACCATGTTGTTTATTTTAGTCGCTTATGCAATGATCTTGACTATATTAGTTCCAGATTTGAAATACGAGTGTAAATGACACATTGTGTTCTTACTCATACTGTATAATCATTTTGTAAAAATCATTTTCTAAATGATTTTTCATGTCATCATTTTTTCTCTTGCCATCAGGATGGGAAAAAATAAAGTTTAGTAGAAAACAATAAAAACCTGTTATATAAATAATTTGGATAACACTGCTTTGAGTAACATTTCATTTGAGCTCTTGTAGAGATTCATTAGCTACATATTTGATTTTATAGATATAAAACCTGTAAGGAAATAGCAGGATTAGATACCTCATTGTTAATTTTTGATAATGATTTTAATTAAACCACTACAGTGTTTGATGATTTTACTAATTCATCATAATCCAATAATTATATAGATTACATCTTGCGTTTTGCAGCACAAAGTAAAATATATTTGCATCCTGTTTTTTAACTGTACCCTGCTACTGAATACCCTGCCCTGTAGTTTTCAGAGCTCATAAAATTACAAGAAATAACTGTGTTTACAGTCAATGAAAAGTATCAATAATAATAATAATCACAACCACAAAAAACTGCTTTTTTTATAAATCTGTTACTGAATCTCCTTATGATAAAAACTTGAAATCAGAAAAAAATGGTGAATAATGCAAACACCTGAAAAACACTTAGTGTGAAGGGTATTCCCAACTGTTTGTCTTGTTTCTTCTAAATCAGTTGTTTGTTATATTTTGAAATATTGGTGAAATAAAAAATGGATATTTTGTTTGTAATTTAAAAATTGTTTTTTTTTGGATTCAGGGCAGACAATTGTTTTCTGAGGGATACCTTCACCTTGTAAGTGTTTTTAAGAAGTTTGTATTCACCATTTTTGTGATGGCAGAAGGAGATTCACTAAGACCTTTAAAATGAAATTGTTTTTTTAGTGGTTGTGATATTAGTTTAGTTATTTTGGTTATAATATAATCACTTTCTTCATGATGTATATGATGACATAAAATAAATAAGAAACAAATGGCCATTTTACCTTTAGATTGTAGTTGTTCATTTTCTCAGAAAAAAAAACACGTATTTCATATATGTGCATTATTTGCAATTTTTTTATTATTTACCAATAATAAATATCAAATGTATATTATTTCCATTTAATTGGTAGTTATTTTTCATAGATCAGCCGATTTTTAATTCAGTAGTAATTTTACTATGTTTATACAAAAAATATAATGACCTTTATTATTATTTTTGTTAATTATTCATTAAATTTAATTAAATTAATATAATATTAATTATATTTCATTTTAAAAACATGTAAGATGTGTTGTCATTTAATGAATATTTAATAGTGAAAATAGTTTTATTTATAAAAAAAATAACATGTGGGTATTGCTGGTTATTTTTAGATTTTGTTTTTTTATAATGAGCAATAAGTTGCAACCTTTCCCAAGAAGCTAGACATAAATAATACTGTTTGTCATTGTATTGAGTATTTTTTTCAATCTGTTTTTTTGGTAGATTAACATGACTCCCAAAAGGGATTCTTGATAACTTTTATCGATTTATGAATTATTTAGGATAAAAAAATAATGTAGTTAAGACTCTTAGTGGACAGTTGTTTTCTTGGATTGTTTCTCAGACATTAATTATTTTAAATAGCATTAACTGTATAGTCCCTTTTCTATTAATAAACTCCAACAATACATCGGAAAACTGCATTCAACAAATTTTTACTTGTATCAATATAAATAAAACCATTTTATTAATAATATGTTTTGGCTACTGTCATTTGATTCTTATTCTATTCCTCTCAGTTTCCAGGATGTTACTCCTTGAGATGTTCAAGTTTTTGCTGAACTATCAGATATAGGTTATAAGAATGAAGAGTCTTGCTTTAATAACATGCAATTCTTGACAGATTGGTGCTTAAGTCAAAAGAATAATTTAATTCTGATAGAAAAAATAAAACTACAACTGCTGTGTATGAAATCATACTGTGTAGGATTTTACGTCTGTCTCGTTTCTTGTTTATATCTTTAATTACTGTATAACTTAATCATATAGCAATAGCAAAGTACTTTTCTTTGATTAAAATAACAGAAAACCACTACACTCTCAATTTTCTTTATAAGCCTAACACAAAATTGTGAG
>JAAAKQ030467108.1:4301-15747 GCA_010016005.3 Zanna intricata | reverse complement strand
AATAATTTGTCATTATATTTTGATGTACAATAAATTTTTTTATGTCAATCCTGAAAATCTGTGTTTTTGAAGATACGAGTTTTCTTCAGAGTACTATCGATGTAAGATTTACATAAAAGTAAAGTACAACAGAAAACCGATCTTTAAAACAATAAATTTTTCAGTCTTAAAGTAAAAAAATAGTTTATTTTATTATAAAATTATCGTAATATAGATTTCAACAATTTAATTGAAGTTTATATCACTTGTTTATCACCCTACACTTTTAGGAATTGATCTTGCCATTGAGAGATTTTATTTTACTTAGATAATTATTAAAACTTAGAAATTAAATTAATAATAATATATTCATTTAAATTATTAATGTTATTTTTTACTTTGATAAAATAATAATTGTAACAGTTCAAATTTTTGTTGAAATGAATATAATCCATTTAAACTTTAAAATGAATTTAAATTCACTTTTTAGCAAAGGTTAATTTTAATTACTATTATATAAATAAACACTTATTAATTTTTAATAAGAATATGTAGCAAGACCAACATTATTTATAATGTTTTTGAACTAACAATATTTGTTTATTATTAATTTTGTTTAATAATCTTTAATAGTTTCCTGTAAAAATTGAAAAAAAAATTTTTTTTGAGGAAGGCTTGAATCTTCATCGCTTAAATTGTAAATAGCCTTGCTACTAATCAGTCTATTGCAAGATTTAATGTAAGCATTAATTGTTGTTATATAAACTATGTTTAAAACTTGAAGGTGATTTTTTGGCTCAAAATATGTTGTGAGAAACTGGTTTGAAGATCTTTTATTATATTTTGATTGTTCAAATTGGCTTAGAAAATTGTTCATATATTTTCTTTTAGCTCTTTAATTACTTAAAAGAAAATTCTGCAATTTTCTACAACTGTCCATAAATATCTGCTTGTGTTGCAAAAATTACCATTCTTATGGTTATCTGACTTCACTAAAATAAACATCCCTATAGCACGATTATAATCACACAAGTGTACAATGGTTTTGTATAGTTCCCAGCCATTCATTCTGGGGCATTGGGGTATACTTCAATATTGAACACTTAATTGTATTTCATGTCATAAGGATCCTCTATCCAGTTATATACAGGTTTGGGAGAAACAATTCATTATAACGATTCAAATCACACAAATCAGTTAGTTGTTGAGTTTAGAATTACTGATTCGAGTCATGCGAATCTTTCACTGTATCTGAAGTTAATAATTATTAAGATCAAACAGAACACTTATAAAAGAGTATCTTTATGAATCACTGCAACACAATGCTAAAAGACCTTGACAACCACATTGTTTAAAATACCGATACACATAAATAAAAATGATTTCTACCACCATATTATATTACTTTACATATTAACTCAAGTAGTTGTATAAGTGAGAACATGTCAGATTTGTAACCTTGGAGACTCATTGGTTCAAACTTGGCTTCACATAAATATACTTTTTTTAATTTAATTATATTGATTTGTTAATAATTTATTAACCTCTGTAAAAATTTTTGAATTAAAATGAAAAATATATAAAATTTTATTTTAGTAATAACTTATGATTTTTTCTTATTTTTATTGTTATTACTGAATTATTATTTATTGTACATGTATTTTTATAAACAGAGATTAATAGTTATTGATAAATCAATATATTTAAATTTAAAAAAATAGTTAAAAAAAATATATGTATATGAAGTCAGATTCGAACTGATGTGCCTTCCCCTTGTAAGAGCCAAACATTTTATTAATTAACAAGGAAGTAAAAAAAATGATATTTTTATCCAGCTAACGTTAAAATATACTGAAATGATTTAATCTTTAGTAATCGCTATAAAAGTAAGTGATACACAACTGTTGACTAATGAAATATTGACTTATATGTCAACAAGTGAATAACTCTGTAGTTTTTACGACTTTTGTATATTATGTAATAACCAAGTTTGATTTGATTAGGTTGATTAGTTTATTTACGATAATGCACTGGTAAACAATTAATCATCAAAAATTTCTTTACTCTATAGTTTACAGTCCACGTCGCCTGTTTGATTGATTGCAGCCGTTTCACTAAACAAATCATTGAAATGGATTTGTGATTTGTGAGATATGGAATGATTAGTTGCACAAGACTTGATGTGCAGCATTAGCAGTCGAGAAAGTAAGAATAGGTGTGTTCAGATTGTTCATTTGAATCATAACTGACGCCACAGATGATTGAAAGTTGTGGCTTCTGATAGAACTACAGATTTGAAGCAATAGAACATGGGATTTGGATTTAGTGTTGGAACAAATGATTTGAATCCAAGCAACAAATCATCAAATCAGTAGCTAACTCTATTTATACAGAGATCAGTTATATAATCTAATCAAACTTTTATAAACACAATGTTAACAGTCTCGTGAAAAACATGGGTAAAACACTTTTGCGGTTTTTTATACATGTTAAAATATGGACCCCTATCTTGACCTCATTAAGTTTCTGGCCGTTTTCTCCTCTACTGGTTGGTAGTGGCAGGTATTAAAAAATTGCTATCATTCCTGTTGCATTATCAAAATGACTTTTTACATTAATGAACAGTTTTACGACAAATTGAATAATAAGTTTGTTTTTAAAGTTAGAATTATATTTCTACTGAAAAAATGAAATTATAAAGTGTAGATTCTGTGACTTAGTTTAAGTGCAGGAAATCATTGATCATAAATTTTCACTAACCTCCCACTGGAAACCCACCAAAATATCGATATCAAGCAACAACTTTACAGTTATTAATAAAAAGGATATTGTGTTTAAAACCAGATTTTTTTATATGTTTTTAAACACATCAACACTCCTATTGTAAGAAATATATTACACACTGTTTGCGCCACTATGTTATTGTACTACTCTTGTACATTTACTCTCATCTTCATTAATTGAGCCTTGCTATGCCTTTAGTTTCATCATCATAAGTAAACATGTTAGTAATAAATAAACATTTTTATCAATATTATTAGATTTCATTGCCAAAGATTCAGTGATTAAAGATGTTACTAAGTCATGCTATTTCTTGCTAGTTTTTTCATCCAGTTCTAAGAAGTATCCTTACATATGGTTGATAATTGTTTGCTTAAATAGCAATTTTCTTCTTGCTTAAACAAGATTTTATTTTAAAAAAAATTTATTCATTGAAAAATAAAAGGCAAATATTTTTATAAATAATTAACTGCTATACATTTTGCCCAGCAAGAAAGTTTTTTATCACAGATCGTAGAATGAAGCTGGTTACATCAGGAGCTAATTGCGCACGAATCCCTCTACTTAATCATTATCTTCAAATTTTTGCCTTTCTAGAGTTTCTTTAAGCAACCCAAATAAATGAAAATCGCAGGGCGATAGATCCCGGTTGTAGGGAGGAAAATAAAGTTGAGACCAATGCATTTATTTGAGTTTTCAGACCGTTAGAGCTCAGTATAAGACCTGGCATTGTAGTAGAGGATGACCTCATCTTTTGTGGCGATATGCAGCCCTCACCTCATTCAACAGCTTGCAGTAGTAGGCAGCATTGATTGTGTCACTCATGCAAAAAATCAATGAGTAAAATGCTTGCCAGTCGAAAAATACAGTTGAAAGAACCTTGCCAGCTGACAGTCAAATCTTGGCTTTCACTGGGACTGCCACTCCATACTGGCTTGTTTCGACTGGGGAGTGTACAGGTGCACCCATGTTTTGTTACAGGTGATGATCCGACTCGAAAATGTATCACCTTTCGCAAACCTTGCTCTAAGTCTCTGATAGACCTCCAAACATTTCAACTTCTGATCTGCAGTCAAAAGGTGAGGGACCCATCTGATACACACTTTATGGAACTGTATGTTGTTTGTGATGGTCGCCTGAGAGCTCCCATAACTCTGACATGTTCTGCAAATTTGGATAATTTTACTTGTCGATCATCTTCAAGAATGTTTCGAACCACCCCAGTGTTTTCATCTGTAATCTTTGCCAATCCAAGGATAGTGATCATGTTCCTGATTTTCCATTGGTTCTCATCCTCCCTTAAACTTTTTATGCTAGGCAAAGTCCTTGACAGTGTTTGGTCTTCAAACTGTGCAATTAATCTCCGGAAAATTTCCATCGCTTGAATTCTTTCATCATGAGCAAGACATTTTATAATTATGCGTTGTGTAGTGGATGGGGCACCTCTTACTCCCTCATTACTGACAAATTGATTGGGAGTCTGGAATGGCTGGTCCTTTCTACTCTTATTGACCCCACCCAAGCATACTAGAAGCATGGTCCAGCTCTGCCATCTGTAGATCCTCAGGAACAAAAATCCCATTTACATTTGATTTACCCTCATGTATATCTTACTTGAACATTTATGTGATGTTGCCGGATGCAAAAATAATGAAACATGTATTTTTATTACATATATTATTAAAATTATTATTTTAAAAGTATATAGTTTTTATCTGTTGGCAGTTTTTACTGTTTAAAAGGTCTTTATAAGTTTCTCTTAAGTGTGGTATAAGGATGTTGAAAACCAGATTGGTTGATAAAATTTGAACTGAAGAGATAAAATAAATAGGAAAGGAAAGAAATTTGTGGCAGAATCTTTAAAAAGTTGAACCATTCATTAAGATATCCAGATTGAATTAATTTGATGATAGGGAAATATAGAAGATAAAAAACTGTAAGAGAGATTAAAATTGGAAAGTAAAAGAGATAATTAGGATGTAGTAAATACATTGAAGTTGAATGAATGAGAAAGAATAGAAAGCAAAGAATGAGAGCATCAAATCAGTCGACTGATGGTTAAAAAAAAGACTGTTAAATGTTATTTTCTCTTTAACTAAAAAAAACTAGAAAGCAAAACAATTTTCTGGTAGAAACTTAGATAAATTTTTCTCTAAAATAAGAGTTTAATGTTACAAGTTAAAGGTTGAAAAAGTTCATATTAAATATTTCATAAATTTTCATAAGTTTTTATAAATCAGAATTATATTTTATTTGGTATTTATAATTTAACTGATATTAAATTAAGGTTGTATTTAATTTTAATTCCTAATTGATATTCTGTAAATTATAAATTATAAAGAGTAATAAATTTATTATCCAAAATTTTGATATGTGCTATCTCTTAATACCCTTGTTGAACTGTGAACATATGACAATATTTAAAAATTTTATCAAACTGAAGGAAAGGCTGGCTCTGGATTCATTACCTGACCTAAGTGGTCACAAACAATTGATATAAAAAAACAGTAAATATTAAACTGATAGTGAGAATGAGAGATGATACATCAACTGTAGCTTATAACATAAACATCTCCTTTGAAAACTGAAATAGATCACTCCTTTTACTATATATTCCTAAACCCACCAGCATACACATTCCTTCAATTCTTATGAGATAGTTTGCAAGACTTGAAAATAATTCTGAAACTTAGAATTCTATAAAAATGAATAAAATCAATACTTGCACTTCAGTGTTGTACAAGACAACTATTTTTAGTTTCATTTTAGTCTGAAATAAGTAAATAAAATTCATAAAGCTTTGTAAAATTATTCAGACTGTACAGTGCTATAGAATGGATTAAAATCTGCAGCTTCAAGAGAAATAGTGAGAGCATCCCAACATATCACTGCTGGCAAAGGTATCCAATGGTTAATGATGTTTCACCATCTGGAAAAGGCAATGCAACAATTTATTTATATTTTCCTATTCACTCCTTACCAGCTGATAAGGTAACAATGAAAGATTTGAGATTTTTAAAAATATAATCAAAAACTTAAGTACAGCAGGCGAAATATACCAAATAATAATAACAATTTTAGTATTTATTATGATGCTTCAAGATTAACAATTGGTTTGATATTCTTACAGATGAAATAAATTTAATTGTCAGCAAAAATTTATCATTAACAAATTACTTTAAAAGTTACAGAATAGTAAACAAGATATTATTATTATTATTATCATTGTTTTTTTTTAATTTTTTTACTTAGACCTCAAGACTACAATGAAAGATGATGCAGATGGAATATTGGAAGTACTATTGAAACACCAGATTTTGTTAATTGTTAACTTAGAATGTTCAAATCCTGTAAAATAATTATCTTCAAATAAAGATACACATCAACAATGAAATAAGTTTACTAACAAGATCAATTAATAAGGGCAAAGACTAAGATTACTCTTCTGTGATTTACAAAATGGCATAGGGACTTTTAGCTTTTGGGGTGTTCTTATTGAAAAATGAAATTTCAACTGTCTGTTGGTAGTGATTAAGACATGATTTAATCAGCTATAAGTAGCTCTGCTGAGATGATAGTACTAAGTTTTTTCATTAATAAACAAAAAAAAAACTGTAATAATTTTCAATAAATAGAACAAATCAGATATTTACAAATATAAATTTAAAAAAATTGAAACATACTTTAAAAAAAATCTAAATAAATGGATTACCCAGTAAACATATAAAGTCTGTAAATAAAGAAATGAGACTAGTTTTTTTTGGCAGCCAAAGTGGCAACACTGTAAAGTTACTAATAAACATATGGTTATATGAGCAGCTGATTTATATTAGGCATTAATATTTTTAGACTACTGTTGAATGTGAGATACAAACAAACTTTATGTGAAAAGAGTTTTTGTTGTGCATTATAAAAATAAGTTATATTAATTATGAGCAATGTTATGCAATCAAGTTCTGTGTTGACTCTGAGAACACTACTGAGCGTTCAATTCTGAGAATGCTATGAACCTTTAACAAAATTGAAAAGGTGATAAGGAGATGACACTCTGTCATGAGCCCAGGTTTTTAGGTGGTTAAAAGCATTTTCAGTTGTGGACGATCCACGCTCTGGAATGGCATTAACATCAAAAAGTGACGACTATGCTGAGCGAATCAGAGACTTGATATGGTACAATCAGCAATTAACTGTCAGGATGATTGCAGAACAATTGAATTTGAACCACACCACAGTCCATCAAATTTTGATTAATGAATTGGACATGAAAAAAGTTTGTGCAAATTGGTCCCAAAAAACCTCACCATTGAACAGAAAAAAAACAGAGTGAAAATGTGCCCTGATCTTCTAGGGTAAATTGAATCTGATCCCGATTTTCTAAAAAATATTATTACTGATGATAAATCTTGGATATCTTAGTATAGCCCAGAAATAAAACGCCAGAGCAAGTTGTGGCACACTTCAAACTCGCCACATCCTAAAAAAAGCATATCAAAAATCAAAACTATGCTTTGTTTCTTCTATAGTAACTGTATTGACCATAAGGACAGACTGTAAATCAATATGTTTACTGAAAATTCTTGAAAGATTGTTGAAAAGAGTTGCCCACATGAGACCAGCCATCAAAGTGACAATGTACCTTGTCACATTGCACTCTCAATTAACTGAATTTTTGGCAATGAAAAACATTCCTGTAGTTCCTCAACCACCTTATTCACCTGACTTGAGTTCCTGCAATGTTTTCCTGTTCTAGACTTTGAAGAAACACCTAAAGGAAAAGGACACCATTTTGGAACTGTAGAAAACATTAAAAAAAATTGTATCTGATCATCTGAATGATATTCCGGTTTCTGAGTTTCAACACTGCAGTTTATGGGAAAACTATTTGAAGCAGTGTGTGGCTTCCCAAGGGAATTATTTTGATGTAATAAGAGTCCATGTTAGTGATAAATACTAACATGTATTAATACTATATTTTAAAATAACAAAAAGAAAAATACAACAAAAATGAATTAATTACAAAAATTATGATATCAATCAGTTTTATTTTTTCCTTTGCCAAAACAATAAAAACAAAACATTATCCAACAAATAATTATTAATGTGTAATTTAACAAAGTAGAATAATAATTAAATTACTCACTGCTAACAGTTTTACAAGTATCACATATGTTTGAGCAAAACACCTTAACGGCAAATGTTTTAAAAAAATATGTTCTCATAAATATTTTAAGTCAATAAGTTCACTACCCTAAAATTAAAAATGAATTTTACTACATGAATTACACAAATCTAACATACAATAAAAATATCAAAAATTAAACTACATAAAAATTAAAACAAAATAGAAGTCTTATTTTCTAAGTAAAAAATTAAAACTCTGTGTCACTTGGAATGCAAAATAATCATTTCTTCACTCCATTAACTCCTTAATAGTTGAAAGATGTTGGCTTGCTTCTGATCATGATAAAAGCTTATGTTAAATAACATCAGTTCATATATTTTATATATTTCTGCAATTTCTTCTGTGCAATATTGAGTTTTACTGTCTTGTTAGAATTTTGGGTATAAAATTTAATTTCAATTTTCTTCTAAACAAACAGTTCTGTCAGATGCTTGCACATTATATTGCATTATTCAGATTCACCTAAAATTATTTTTTTAGAATTACAGGAATTAAAAATGTCAGTATGATTCTGAATTCACAATGTAACAAATTGGAATAGCATTGATTTAAAAATACGATTTAATCAATGACCAATAATATATTGCTAGGGCTTATACTGGTGAATCATGTTGACAGATCTGGGTGGTATTAGATACCATTCTGTCCTCAGGGAACTCCTGTCAACAAAATATTCACAAGGTCAGTAATATAATTCATTTACATTTTAATCTATAAGTTTACAATGGAAAAATAAGTTACAAAAAAATTCACAAGCATTGAATTATTTTGTGGTAAAAATACACATAAAAATTAATCAGATAAAATCAGTTTAAAAAAAGAACAAATAATTAATTGTTATTGAAAGAACATAAAATATTAAAATAGTTAATAACATTAAAAAACAAATTTGACTAAAATAATTCTAGATCCATTATAGAAAAAAGATGTTTTCAACTTAAGTCTTTATTGACTTATTGACTAAATAATGATACATTTCCTACAGTCATAAAACTAATCTGGTAGTAAAAGATTAACATATAATTTCTGGGCTGACAAGAATTTTTTACATACTTTTGTTTGACATGCATTTTTCAGGTAATGAGATATAATACAGACCAGAATAATATGAATAACAAACCTGCTTTCTATACATAATCTTATGTGCTTAATAATAAAACTGTTAATATTCGATTTAAACAAAAATGAATTCACGTGAACATTAATTTATTTCATGAGTTAATGTGTGGTTAGTGGAACAACGCTTCTACATAATACATTTCTGTTATATGTTACTTGCACATGCCATAACTGCCATTAATCACTCATTCATAGTCTACTTCAAAACTTTTGTAACCATAAAGGTATTTATCCGGGCTACAAAAGAATGCTATTTAAAAAAAAAAACATTTTACGCTTCTGATTATGCTCTTTGATTTGCTGATTATGCTTTGATTCTCATTACACTTCTGATTATGTACAGAAATAAGGTAATCCTATTTCAGTTATTCTGTACTTGAGTTACAAGTATATTTGTTTTGGTACAGAGGAGAATGGTTCATAAAAGAATTGATTTAAAATAAAAAATTAAATATAAACATATTTAAAGAAAAATCATTAATAAGTTGATTAAAAAGATTAAATTTTAGGCTGGCACTTTATAACTGGATCAGAAATGTTTTTCTTCCAATTCCTATGAATGTGATTAAAAATCTTATAAAATACCTATTTGTTACTTTTATTTTTTCTTAACCACCGTTTAAGATTAATAACTTATTCTGCTGCAAGTAAGAATTCAAGGGAAATCACAAGGATAAAGGAATCTCTTTATCTGGTTAAATAATTATTCTTTTAAGTCTTATGTGACAAAACATTTTAATAAAAACATGCCTAGTTTACTATCCTCAAAGCTAATATATGAAAGCACCATAAGTTTAGTCACCAATCTGAAATAATAGATGTATACCAATTTGAGACCTGTCAATTACACTAACGGATAACAATAATTTAATCTCCCTACATTTGTTGACAGTTTTTGGGTGTATGACTAAACTTCAATAACTTGAGGTTTATTTTGAGACTTATGTTTAATTTCTAAATTATTTATGACGTCAAAAACTAGAAATAATTTAAAACAAAGCAAGCAAATTAATATTAATGTTATTTATAACCTCAATATAAAACATAAAAATGTGACAAACGCTATCATGATATAGAAATTAGGAATATAAAATTTATCCAATAAACACTAAAATATGTGTTTTAAAACTAAAATAATTTTTACAAATAAAAAAAGTTTTAAAACAATCGTATGTTTATAATATACTGATTTTCTGAGTAATAATTTCTTACATAAAAACACCATACCTAAAAAAGAATAAATTAAATTATGGATGTAATTTAAATTTAATTATGGATATTAATTAAATTATCCACAATAAAACAAATATTAATTCACTGTATGGTAAATGCTTCTTAAAATAAAATAGGCTGCAGCTAATATATATAACAATTCTCTTAATTTTTTTTTTAAATGCTAAATATAAATTTATTTCAATAAAAATACTATCAGCATGATATGGTGATCCAGAAACAAAAATCGAATTAAGAGTTGTTTCTTACTTATTCTCATTTTATAGATATTTCAATAAAAGAAAAATTAGAAACCAATTCTGGTAAAATATTCTGTTTTACTTTAAATGAGTAGATGACAAATAACAGGTGGCTGAGGTGTGCACCCTTAACATCAGCAGGTTGAATGTTTTGTAGTTGCTTTAGCTTATCAGCAACTCATACATATTTTACAAAAAATACTATCTGAAGAAGAAATGCAGATAATTAATAAATAATTTAAAGAGAGTGAAAATAAAGAGAAAGCATGTAAACGTTTGTCCAGCAGCTCTTTATTCTAGATATATGACTGGAAAAAAAATTTGTCCTGACTGCTATGAACTTCATTGAAATTATTATGACACATCGATAGTCTCAATGTATTACATATCTGAAAAGTTAAAAAATTTGGATCCCAAAGTGTATCCTTTGAAGCATCCATGAAAGCTGTTATAATGCTCAAAAAATTAGAGTTGAAAACCACTCTTTTCTTGGTTTGGTGATTCTTTATTTTGTTAAACTTTAAAAAACAATTTAGGACAATTTAATTCTGAGAAATTGAAGCGAATGGAATCAAATGAACACAAACATTAGATTTTTAACTATGTACAAAAAATTTAAAAACAAAATAAATAATTTGGAATAGATGAAAACGAAAAAAAAAATGCATTACTTACAATTAAATAAGTTCAAAATGTCATACAAATCATTATTTAAAAGTATATTATATTCTATTTAATCCAAAATCTGTTGCGTAGCTCTGTATTACTATTATTTTAAATAATTTCAGTGACATTATAAATTCTCTTTAACTCTTGTACTGCAATGACTATTGGTTCATACATGTAAGTATTACAAATAACAGACTAGTAGTGTTTTGATTAGATGCCCTTGGGAGCCAATTCTAATTGGTTG
>JAAAKQ030467097.1:12079-24125 GCA_010016005.3 Zanna intricata | reverse complement strand
GCTCTTGGGTTTTCAAATATTTAAAATTTTACTTTTATTTTCTTTTTTTTATTTTTTTTTGTTTTAAATTCTTTTTTTTTTTTTTTTTTTTTTTTTTTTTTTTTTTTTTTTTTTTTTTTTTTTTTTTTTTAAGAGTATTTTTAATTATATACAGATTTTACTATTAATATTTTCCAAACACAAGAAATAATATATTAAGTTAAAAAAAGAATATAATATAGAGTAATAAATAAATATTTTGTTTGCTTTAATTGTGCTATAAAGAAAGTGTATCCCTTAACGATAAAAAAAATTGTTAAACTTGCTTGTAGGTTCTTAAGGTTCAGAAGCGTATTAAAACATTTCCTAGGAAGTCATAACTTCAATATGAAACCACTATGTTGAAATATTAGAGTTGCATTTAATCATATTACAAAGCTACTCAATTTATTCCTGATATATATAAATACAGGGCGATTCAGGAGGATAGGACAATACTTTGACAACTCATTCTAGAGGCTAAAAATAAGAAAGTTCATATAAACATAAAAAGAAAGAAGTTTATATAAACATAGGTCTGAAAACGCTTTGTTAGCGAGTTATACAGGGTGAAAGATTTTGCCCGAGTTTCAGTTCCTCTGGGTAAATTAAGGCTTTCTGAAATTCTGGGAAGTTTCAATTTTGATTGATTGGATTTTGATTGTGTTCAGCATAAGCTAGTTCAGAAAGATAAAAATGACAATACTTTGCGAGGTCTTTCTGTTCCAGTGAACTAGAACATACGCGATTCCTTTCTAATAGGACTTCTAATTTCAAGTCCAATACAACTTGATAGCTATTAGCTGTCAAATTAAGAAAACTTTTAAACTGAGCATTTTGAGTTTGTTGAATCTTATCAAAATATACTAATGACAGAAATTAAAAAACTGTATTCACACACTTTACTGATTAATAAATTTTTACTGATCAACCGATTCATCAATATTTTTTGTTGTTTTGCAACCCCCTACAAAATGAAAACTGGAAAAACTTTTATTTACAACTGTATAATTGAAAACTAATTGAAAGCAATTTTAAAATATAATTAGTTGATGTAAAACTAATTTTAATATAATGAAGTTTTGTAATAGTCTAATCAGTTTAAACAATATACAGGATGATAGGGCAATACTTTGACAACTCATTCTAGAGGCTAAAAATAAGAAAAAAGTTCATATAAAAATAGGTCTGAAAACGCTTTGTTAGGGCGTTATACAGGTGAAAGATTTCGCTCGAGTTTCAGTTCCTCTGGGTAAATTAAGGCTTTCTAAAATTCTGGGAAGTTCAATTAAGGGGCAAATTCAATTGTTTCTTATGGTTGTTGAGCTGGGAAATCGAAAAAAATAGGTCCCAGAACAGTATCTCTCTTAGTGTCTTAAGATATCCCATGTAAAACGTCAAAAATAGGGTCAAAAAACAATTTTTTTTATGTTTGACATACAATAACGTTGTTAAATTGGCAATAAATCATACATTTTTTAAACATAAATTGTAGAGAATTTAATTATAAGAAAATTGATGTAAATAATTTTAACAGAAAACAAATATAATTTTAAACATGATCATTTTAAACCTGAACATTATTAAAAATTCTAATAAATACTCTACGATTTGGTACAACACAACCAGGATATTTATGTCTATATTCTGTAATAACCGTTGCTGCAGCACTTCCATTTCCAAATCCATAGATGAAAATCATGTCGGCATATTCGTCATTAGTGAAGATATGCAGCATTCTTCAAAAGAAACTAAACAGAATTTAACTTTTTTTAACAGACTTGAATTTTATGCACTGTAAAATCAATACAAAATTACACTTCTTAAAAGTTTTCTGAAATTTTTACGATAAGAATTGGACGTAATACTGCAAACATGATTGATCAGTGAAAGGTTACTTAACACATTACCACAATTAACTGTCAACAATGAGTAGTATTTAAACAAATTGTGATGAAAAAAATCAGTGTTTCCAACTTGTTTTCCATAGGTCTAAAATTATTGTACCTATTAGACACATCTGTTTTCTTCTTATGTATCATTTTCTTCTAAGTTTTCATCGGTTTTGTTGTTAATAAGAGTCGACTGTTTAAAATTTTATTTGTTTTCTGTTAAAATTATTTACATCAATCTTTTTATAATTAAATTCTTTACAGTTTTTGTTTAAAAAATGTATGATTTATTGCCAATTTAACAATGTTATTTTATGTCAAACATAAAAAAAAAATGTGTTTTTGATCCTATTTTTGGTGTTTTTCATGGGATATCTTAGACACTAAGAGAGATACTGTTCTGGGACCTATTTTTTTCTCGATTTCCCAGCTCAAAAACCATAAGAAACAATTGAATTTGCCCCTTAATTGAACTTCCCAGAATTTTAGAAAGCCCTAATTTACCCAGAGGAACTGAAACTCGCGCGAAATCTTTCACCCTGTATAACGCCCTAACAAAGCGTTTTCGGACCTATGTTTATATGAACTTTTTTCTTATTTTTAGCCTCTAGAATGAGTTGTCAAAGTATTGCCCTATCCTCCTGAATCATCATGTATATTGCTTAAACTGATTAGAGTATTACAAAACTTCATTATATAAAATTAGTTTTACATCAACTAATTATATTTTAAAATTGCTTTCAATTAATTTTCAATTATACAGTTGTAAATAAAAGTTTTTCCAGTTTTCATTTTGTAGGGGGTTGCAAAACAACAAAAAATATTGATGAATCGGTTGATCAGTAAAAATTTATTAATCAGTAAAGTGTGTGAATACAGTTTTTTAATTTCTGTCATTAGTATATTTTGATAAGATTCAACAAACTCAAAATGCTCAGTTTAAAATTTTTTCTTAATTTGATAGCTAATAGCTATCAAATTGTATTGGACTTGAAATTAGAAGTCCTATTAGAAAGGAATCGCATATGTTCTAGTTCACTGGAACAGAAGGACTTCACAAAGTATTGTCATTTTTATCTTTCTGAACTAGCTTAAGCTGAACACAATCAAAATCCTTTGTTCAAAAGCTTCTAGATTAGAAAAGTAACTGTTATAGGCCACAAGTCATCTAAGGCACTTCAGCACTTAAAAACGTAAAAATTTGGCCTAGATTAATAGTTTTTCTGTATCTGAAATTAAACAAGCATAAAAAACATTTTAACTTCACAAAAAGATTTAACAGAGAAGTAACAATCTTTTCAAAAATATTTGACAGCAGCTATTGTGCTAAAGGTGTATAATTATTATATCAGTTAGATAAAAGGGAGACCCTATCGGGTCTTCAGTTGCTTAAAAATGAAATAAAAATTTAATTGTGTTCTTAAACACTCTTGAAGAGACCTTATCAGGTCTTCATTAAAAACTAAATGTGTGTTCTCATTGTATATTTGGACACACTTGTAGGAATGTTTTTGAGATTTTATTTATAACTGTGATGGAACCAAAGAATTTAAATAAAGAGGACTTATTTGAAGAAAGTGTTCAGTTTTTGTAAATAATTTTATTTGAGTTTGTGATTGCATGTGAACAAAAAACAAACTATTATATTTTATGTTGCTTATATTGACTGATTTAATGTGGAACTCTTCCATAGAAGTCTTATCTTTACATCAAAAAGTGTTATGCTATTTGGTTTCTTCTGTTTTAGAGAAACATGTTGACCTATTCCTTTTAGTGAGAATAACATTGCATCTGGTTCATCATTATGTTTGAATGTTCTCAAAGTGTAGAAGTAGAAAAATACATTGTCATAATCACAGTGTAACCAGATTTTCTTTGTGCAGAATGTAAAAAAAAATAATATGTGGTTTAAAGCTATTTAATAATTCCTAACTTTGCTTTAACAGTTATGGATCACAATTAGAATGAAAGAGTAACTTATACAGTTCTTCCCTACATTGTTCTATGTGAGCATCTTTTGTCACACAGCACATATCCAGCTGATAGGAGAGTTCATCCCATATTTTAACTAGAGTGATGGAAGTGATGGTTGTTTCAATCTGTGCCTCAAATCGGGTAGATCAGCAGGTAACAGAGGCACATTTGCAAGATCCTTTATAAAACCCCAAAGGGAAAAATATTGTCAGATCAGATTGGGTAGAGTCATCACAAACAAGCTGTGTTGTGTCATGCCGACCAAGTCAGTGATGGGGAAAACACCACTGAACCAATCCCGTACAGAGTTATGCCGGTGAGTAGGTACATCATCTTGTTGCCAAATAAAATTTTTTGGGCCCATTTTGCATTTGAAGGAAGATCTATGTACACAGCATATGCAAAAAAGCAACTCTTGTTATGCTTGCTCTAGAGAAAAATAAAAGAAAAAATTGTCTGTAAACTTGCCATCAGGTTATTGTGCAGAAAACATTTAATTTTGGTGAGGCATTCTTACATCGTGACAGTTTATGGGAATGGTCTGACTCCCAGATGCAGATATTTTGTTTTAACTTTTCAATTAAGATGAAATGGTGGCTATCACTAAACAAGTACGATCAAGAAAAAATCTTCATACTGCAACATTTTAATAGTGAAATTAGCATGCTTAGCCTAACAAGTGGGCTTCAAAACCTGTTAACAGGCCTGTTATGCAGACAGTATGGATCCATATCCTTAAATTATTCCATTCCACAATGCCATTATCAGCGTTGCTAGTTTGTGGCTGGCCTTCCTAACAGAGTTTTTAGGACTGTGGGAAAATTTCCCTGGCATGTTCAACATTTTCTTCAGATATCCTTGGTCATCCCATACTCTTTTCTCTTTAACACAAACATCTGATTCAAATTGATTATGCCATTAATGAATGTTATTATTTGGAGGATCACAATTCAACTTTCTATGAAATTCACATTGAACTAGAACTATAGATTCAGAATTAGCAAACTGGAGAACACAGAAGACTTGGAGAACACAAACTGGAGAAAACTAACAAAGATGGCGATCTTTGTTAGTGGCACTGTCAAGAAAAAAGGTTGGGAATCAATTAAAATCATAGAAACAGGGATAGATTGGTTATTTTGTTACAATTTTTGTCTTTTTTCCCAATGAAAAACAAATGATAAAATTGTACAATAATACTTTAAAGAATTTTTTCTGTTTTGCTGAAAATGATAGTTTGTGCTACTGTATAAATGCAATTTCAACCCTTTTAGAATGCAAATGGTCTTTTGATAAAATTTTTTTTTTTTCTTACTTTTAGATCATTTGGTTTGTTTGTAATTATAATAATACTTTTTTAATAGGTAAGGCAGGTCCAACTACAAACAGTTTTAGGTACAAATGCTTATGTAATTATGTATGAATTGGAGCCATCATCTTCAGCACAGCGTAGTATGACAAAACCATCCTCATCCGTTTCATCTAATACTAATAATGGTAAAACTTTTATTATTTGTTTTATTATAATAAATTATAATGGAAAAAAAAAAAAATTTGTGTGGGATAAAGATTCTGCACTTAACACTTTGTGTTACTTTTGTGGACAACTGGGTAGTTTTTAAACTAAATCTCCATTGAGTAAGAATTTTTTTTTTAATCTAATTTAGTGAAGAAAAATTGCAGAAAATAAAATATTTTTAAAGATAATTTTTTTTCAAAAAAATAATTTTTATAAAATTAATCCAAATTATTGTTACTAATTATTAAATTAATAATTATAACTATAAATAAATAAATAAATATGTATGTGTATGTACATAATATATATATATATTAAATTAATGCAATTATTGCTTTATGTGTTCAAAAATATATTGTAGGCGCTATCAATTGTCTGACGCTGTGGCAAGTTGATAAGCAACTAAAGATTTTTTTTTTTTTTTTAATGTTAAAAATGATAAAATTGTTCTTAATGCTTCACATCATTATTCAGTTCAGTGAAAGAAAGTATTTCAATCTATGTTTTTGTGTTTTCCTGAACGTTATGAGATGGTGTTGTGGTACAATTTTATAACAATCTTGTTGTTTTATTAATTTTAATTTACCCTGTGTTTTTGTGCTAATTGAGTTTTAACATCTTGTCTTAAAACATAAACCAGGAAAACCCTTAAGTAGTTTCAAAAAAATAAAATATGCAACGTATATATAACCTTAAAACAAGATAACCTTGAAACTGCAGCCAGAGACATGCTCAGAAAGCAAGTAGTGTGACAGGCATTGGTGAAAGAATAATTAATTTATTTTTAATGTAATAAATACAAAATTGATTGTATCATATTACATTCCCCCAAAGACTTGAAAGCATGTGAAAATGATTGAAAGGTTAGATAGTTTTACTGAAATCATTATATGGAAATAATTTGGTTGTTTTATTTCAATAACAAGTTTCAATACTTACAGATTCTGTATTCAAATGCTGAATTTTTCTAGAAGTATATTGCATCATGTTTTAAAATCAATGAATTTTCATTTCATATCCAGAAAAAAATAATTCTTTATTGAGATGTTATTTCATAATGTTAAGAATACTTAAGAGAAATTTAGCGATTTTGTGAAGAGGGTAAGACAATTTTATGTAGATAAAATGTGGTTAATGCAATATGTGTACTGCATTAAAAGCCATAGGTTTATTTATTTAAAAATAAAAGAAATGAAGAGTGCAAAAGATGCTTTAATGAAAGATTTGTCAACTGAATTGAAAACCCTGGCTGGAAAAGGTGATGAGTAATAGCAGCCTATGTAGGAAGTGAAAATGGTTTTTCCAACAGTGGTTAATGGATATTTGATTCCAGATCTTCCCAAGAGTATCATGATGAAATGAGTGGTGACAAGTTTTTTCTGTAGTTAAAATTTTTTAGATATTGTTGCTGAAGGATCCATTATAGTAATAATACCCTTACCTAAAACTTAAAAAATTCCAAACACTTTGACCAAAATTACCAATTGGTTAAAATCTAAGAAAATTGTGTACATACCAAAGATATGTTAGAAGAAGAACCTTTAAAAATCAGTTAAACAAAAAAAAAAAAATAAAGAATTAATGAATAATTATAATTATTTTTTTAAATTCATTTAACTGTTGCATATCAGTACAAATTTGATCGTGGAAAATGTGATTCTTAGATTAAACTTTTTATGCAAAAAATTAATTAACTTACTAACGATTTATATGCTTTATATAGAAATATTATATATTAATGATACTCATAAATTATTAACAGTCAAGACTAGTGATTATATGATCTTCTAAGGATAAAAAAAAATCTGTTGAAATTGCAAAATCAGAAAATTGTTTGTTTTGTATCTTCCTCCATACCATTTCAATATTAACCCAATATGAACAAATTTTCACTTTGGGAAGCAGTCCCTGGATAGCTTCATTTGATATGGCCTTTAAGGTTACTGATGAACTAGCTTTAATTTAATCAATAAATTCAAAATTGCATCCTTTCATCATTGATTTTAATTTTGGAAATAAAAAAAAAATGCAATGAGCCAGGTCTGGTGAGTGGGGAGGCTGATGGAGGACAGCTATATGATTTTTGGCACAAAATTGATAAATTGACAAAAATATTGTGGCAAAGGAAACATGAGTCTCGCCACAACTCCAATCTCTTTTTGCAGATTCTTTCATGTAACTGTTGTATACATCTTGGTAGTATGCTCAGTTCACTGTTTCAGCTTTAGGCAGGAATTCAAAATATAAAATTCCATTAAAATAGAAAAAAAAAGGAGAGCATCCATTCTGACACTGGACCAAAACTGACATGCTTTCGTGGGCGTGGAGATCATTTGCCAATCCATTGTGATGCTTGAACGTTTGTCTCAGTGTTGAAGCCGTGAATGTAACTTTTGTCTTGCATTATGATCCTTTGCTTGAATGTCTCATTGTCATTGGCTTATTCAAGAAGTTGCAAATGACCCACTTGATATTCTTTCTGCTGTTCGGTGATTAAACTAGGAACAAACTTTGCTGCAATTTGATGTAAGTTCAATCTTTCAGTCAAAATGTCATGGCATGAGCCAATTGAGATGATAACCTCTTCTGCGAGTTCTCTGACCACCAGTTGGCGATTTTCATGTATCAAATTGTTGATTTTCTGAATACTGGTGTCATAAGTTTCCTGATCAAGTGTCATCTTCAGTTGACTAATGACCACTTTTAAATTGTGAAAACCATTCTTAACATTGTGTTCGACCCAGAGCATCATCTCCAAGATAATGTTTCAAAAGTTGAAATGTTTTTGTGAAAGTTTTCCCCAGTTTCACGCAAAACTTTACATTTTATCTTTGTTCTCGATAATCGCAGATTACAAAATCACTACTAACACTTGAACATGTTGCACTCAAATAACAATAACATGAAAACTAAATAGATAAGATATCAACAATCCAAAAGTATGTATTAATATAGGAGATTATGTAGAACACAATGCTGCCAACCTTACATTTTTAAAGTAAATCTAATTTTATCATAACTAATTTTTGTATTGCAAATAATTTTTACTTCATTTTTATGTTATAAGTAAAGAGAATTGTTTTTCTCTTGGATGCATTTTGCTGTGTAAATTAGAATCATATCATACCGTTGGTTTGGTTTACTCTACAGTTTGTGAGAAGGTTGATGAGGTTTATTTATTGTAATATTACTACATAATCTATATCCAATCTTTTGGCCAGGACAATTATTCTTATTAACTATTTTTATCATTGTGTTTCATTTATATTTTTTTTCTATGATTTTAATATTTTTTTAATTGATAATATCCACTCCATACACATTTCCAATCAATTTACGAATGAATTAATAAACCACCAGCTGGAATAATTTACTAAACCCAGTATGATCAAGGAAGTCAATATCTTCATACTGCAAAATTTTGATTGTGAAGTTGGCATCACAACATAACCAGCCGGCTTCAAAATTCATAGAAAGACATTTATTGAAAGACTTTTTTCATCCTTAGAACATAATGATTAGCCTTGATTGTTAGTAATATATGAATGTTATTAATGTATAATATTTGTATATAAAAGATATAATTGTTAATAATACAACTAATTTTTTTCATTAAAAATTGCATCTAAGAATCACATTTTGCATGATCAGATTTTCCCCCAAAAAATATTGTATCTTTACTACATCCTAATATCTATAGTGGAAGAACCTACCTTATGATGATTCCGGTCACCACACCACTCCTTGCATTCTTTAGCCCTCATGAGCTTTACCAAAGATCTTATTTTTTTTAAGACCCTCTAAACCTGAAAACACATCAGTCATCAGTTTTTCCTCTATCAAAATGCCACTGATGGAAATGCTTCTGCAGACAGATCCGTCATGTATTTACATAATGTAATCATAATGTATAATCCTCAGTTATCAAATTAAGCAATTCGCAGAAGCATATTCCTTGCGCCTCCCTCTGACACTGATAGTTTTATACCATAACTCTTCCTATATCTAACTTCAATTAGAGTATGTATTCATATCATTATGTAGTAAGTATTTAAACTCATATAAAAAAATACTATTCTTGTACTAAAAGCAAGTATTGATATCACTATGACAATTTTATCCTACAATTCAATTTGTTCATAGTCCTCTTTGATTTACTCAAAAATTAAGAAACAAATTTAATAAGCTTCTAATAAAAATATACCCTGCTCGGGTCTGCTTTTGGTAGTGAAGTCAACACCTATATCCTCCCATACCACAGCTCCATCATAGTTTTCAACATATCCATTCTCATCCTAACAGCCAATATCTCATTTAACCTGAACTTGAACCTCCTATCGAAGTAAACGAAGTAAGCAACCAGGCCTGAGTGGCTAAGGCCCTCTAGTCACCTGGATTGCTGTTTTACATATACATCCGTAACATCAGACCCCATCACCCATCTTCTACTGGGCTAAGAATCTCAGGAAGCCAGCAGGGAACTATTCCCTTTCAGTTTTCTAATAAATTTGCAGATCAAAACCAGAACTGATCTTTGCAAGCTCTCTTAACTACTTTGGTACATTCAGCTTTGTACTGGGGGCTGACATATGGTGCACCTGTTGCATGGTGCACATAATCAACAGCCCTACAGTCCAGACACAAGCCTGAATTAGTTAAACCAAATATGGCCAACCTGACAGTATCATGTTGAGAATGAACTGTAATATGTTGATTGGGGGAAATCCGATTCAGTCCGATTAAACGATTCAGTCCACCTGACCTGCTATAAATTGAAACCTTGGTCGTCTATTTCTTTTATGCACCTGGAGAAAAGGTAGTCTACTTTCTTGGCATTATAACACAATTGGTGCTCAGTTGCAAGGATATCAATGGGGTTATATAAAATAACAAGGACCACCTCTTGAAAGACAGTCTTACTTGCACCAATCACAGATAACAATAAGAGACACTGGGCTCTCAACAAAATATTCCTATAACATTTGTACATCATTTGATGAGCCCAAACAATTGCTGTATATGTATCATTATGACATTTTATAACATGAAATGAAAAAACAAAAAAAATTAAAATTTTATTAAAGATAATCTCATTATTAAAGGAATGAAGGCAACACTAAATCTGTTATTAGTTATTTTACTGTATTTGATTTTCTCATTTGACAATAAATAGTAATTAAAGTCATCCGCCCGTATTAGTGTAAAAACTATTTTGAATAAAAGCCTAGATTGATGTAATACAATTTTGTGGAAATTGTATTAAGATGTTACCCAGTTTTTATCCCATTGCTTGTTGGGAATATTTTGGCCAGAATTAACTTCATAATACATAAATGAAAACAAGACTGAACTTGTCTTCATATAACTTTTGTTTCGAGTATGTAAAAAACCTGGAACAATTTTGTGACATTTGGAGACATTAAATAAAATTGCTCAGCAAGCTAACTAATGGCTATACAGGAAATTGTATTAAAGAAATATTTTCAATGTTGAAAAAAGATGTAATCCATCTAATTAATTACCTTGAAGAGAAACACGTAAGAATAAAGGCATTCTTTAACTAAATATACCGAATTTAATGAAATTTTTTTTATAACTGGTATTGAGGAAGTGGAAGATGTTATATTGCTTATAATAAAATGTATGATAATTTTTTTTTATTAATGATAACATTTGCTTTTTTGAGATTTGAGAATTTTTTTTTAATGATTTTCTATCAGTTGAAAATTCAATTTCTTATTTGTAGGTGTAATAAGCAATAGTTTTCAAAATGGAGTTGCCGTTTCTCAGTCATCACCTATTTCAGTTTACAAGCCGTCCTTGATTCTATCATCTTCAAAAGCTGAAAGGTAATAGATAAAAGTTTTCATACAATGTCTTGATTATTTTTATGAATGTTTATGTATACACAATCTGTTGTTAGTTGGAATTTTTTTTTAAATTAGTCAATTTGTGATGTGTAAACAAAAAAAATAAAATTTATTTTTAATTCTAATTATAAGTAATTAATAATAATATTGTAAATTGTTTTTCAGACATAATATTATCAAATTCATTTTCTTTGTAAAAGTGTTACTACTGCTAAATTCCATAAGTAATTTTATTACACACTTTATATGTGTTTTGAAGAAATTTGATGAGTTCATTTCCTGCTACAGTTTACTTAGTTTGGTTTATTTAAGCTTTGTTATTACAGTTGCATGATCTTTAAATTATTTTTTGTAAATAAATAATAATTTATCACATTGTTATTCAAAATTAAAAAAAAACAAGTTATAATCTTATGTAAATTGGTAGCTTTGGATTCTTGTCTGCAAAATTTTAAGGGATTATAAGTAATACATCTTAATTATTATAAATTAACTTAATATATTTATTATATTATGTTGAAAGATATTCATTCATTCATTTTAAAATATATGTATGAATTCTCTGTCAGAACTGCAGCAATATACAGAATGTTATATTGATGCGCAACTAGAGGAAGTAAGAGTGTTTTTGTGCTACAATTGATTTCTATAATAACTTAACCATCCTATTTAAAATCAGTTGAAAAATTGATGGTGTTTTGTGGTATTTAGCATGGTATATACTGTGTTGGTATTGAACTGGGTGTCCATATACTGGGTATCTGAGAATTATC